>VUQS01039446.1:42058-68281 GCA_015108495.1 Heterochromis multidens | reverse complement strand
CCCTAAAGAAGAAAATTATTATCATGTGCTACCAACATGTTACTACCCACAGAAGTAACTACTTGTTAAATTATAAAGATAAAGAAAAAAAAAAAAAAAAACACAGTTAAAAATATGTGAAATAAAAAACACATGCAACAGCAGACAGTGTTTCTCTTGCCTTCAGGATGAGTGGCCATAACAACTGGAGCTGAAGCATCACTGAAAGGTCCTGCTCCTGTTTTTGTGACGCAACCCACCCTGAACACGTAAGAAGCTCCTCTTGGTAAGTCCTTTACTACATAGCAGCTCTCTGTCACTTCCTCTGACAAGACTGTCCACTCCCCACCTGTGGAGACATGCAACATATGAGATAAACAGTGGAATTTCTGCCTCTTGCAGAACAGTCAAGCAACACAAATGTTAGTGACATAGTACTATATGAAATAAAATAATGCTGAAATTCTTTATTTTTTTTTCGCACAAAAACAACACATGCAAACACAGGTACAACCACCCACCCCTCTGTTTATAACCTATGATCTCTTATTTGCACTGCTTCATTTGACTACACTTGCAATCTGATGGATTTTGCTTAAATTTACGCAGCAGAAAACACCAATGAGACAATGTCAGTAAAATATATGAGCCTGGTATAAATTTAGTATTTAGTGACCTAAGTTAAATAATGATTGTTAAATCATGAATTTTAAGAATGATTCCATGAAACACTTATCATGTATGTACATAATGCATAGTAAAATTCACATTTCATTAGCAGGAAAAAATAATATCATAATGATATAAACACTAAATTAAGTTGTTTTAACGCTGCCATATCATGTCTGTGAACGCACCGTCTGTACAGTACTGCACGCAGTAAGTGACAGGATCACTTGACTGAACCGGCTTCCACACGAGGAGGACTCCGCCTCCATCTAACTGTAGCACCTCAGCCTTGCTGGGGCGAACTGGCAGGTCTAAAAATTAAGAAAAGGTAACAAAAGAACATATTCGTATAGCAATGAATATGATGTGAAACTGAAAGTGCACAAGTCAAAGAATATAACCTTTGTGCTACCTTTCTTTTTAAATGCAGGTATTTTGAAAGATGGTAAGAGCTTTGCAGTCCTCTTTTTAGGACTCTCAAGACCACTGCTACGCTTCCTTTCAGGTGGAGTGGGAGCTGATCCTTTCACTATTGGCCCTGTTATAAAGAAAAGGGAAGACCAAATGGAATAAATTTTAGATTGAATAATATAGAACATAACTCCATTACAACAATACAATGTAGTGCATAGACTAGTAAGTGTATGTACCACCTCATAAAATAAAATAATTTGCAATGCCTTACCTCCTTTACTCACATCCTCTTTACTGGAGGATCTGGAAAACAGTTTGGTCAGGCTGGAGGCTGAAGCTCTCATTTTCTTCCTTAGAGACATGGTTGGTGTATCAGGCTTCATGATCTCTCCCAGAGTTGGTCCTAACTCTGTGTCCTCCAGATGGGAGTAGGAATGGCCAGTCCAGGATTGCCTGCGGAAGATGTTCAGCAGTCCCAGTTTGGGTGACCTTCCTGTAGGTGGTCGGGCTTCAAGGGCTGGAGCAGATGCATGCCTCTGGAGGCCGTAGCCCTCTTTCTTATCCCGGGCTCTGGGAGGCCTCTCTGGAGCCTGTAGAGAAGAGAGGCTGGGACTGGGGCTTGGCATTAGTGGCGTCCCCAGCTGACCTCTGCTGTTTGTGGACAAGTTGGGATTGGAGCGAGTGCGATTACGTGGTGGTGCCTGGGGAAATGAGCTTCGGGGTTTTACTTCTTGGAATGAGCAAGGTGATGGTGAAATCAGAGGCTCACCCTGATCATCATATCCATCACTGTCTCCTGATCTGTATCTTCCTGTGAGATGACCGTGACTCAGTTCTTCATAGGAGCCGAGTCTACTTGAAGACTCAGATCCACCATGCTCCAAAATCAAAGACTCAGCCAGAGACCCTTGGGAGCCAACAAAGGTATCTCCCTCTATCTGCTCTTGGTCCAACCTCGAAGGAACAGAGGATCCTCTAAAAGTCTGAGTCACTTGTACAGGAGTGGCAGAGCCTCTTCTTGTGGCTCGCTGAGAGCTTGGGATTGCCAGCAAGTTTGTCCCTGCCACTTCATCATCTGTGAAATCTTCCTTTAGACTTTGTGAACCTTCTTCTTCACCTGCCTTTGCACGTTTGGGTGAGGTGGGAGACCGACGTGAATACTCATCAAGAGACCTACTCCTTCTGTGAGGGGGTACATTAGCGTGGGCGAGACCCATTCCACTGTCAAACGAGCAGGACTTCTGCATTGTGGGCTGGATGGATGCCCGTCGCTGGCCACGGTTAGTCTCTGTTTCATCCTCCACATATTCAATTAGAGGCTCATTGAGGCGTCCTGAGAAGCTCCTCCTGAGTGGCTTGCGTCCTCTCTCCTGCTTTTTAGCTTGGAATTTGTCCCTTAATGTCATGTGTCTGGCAGACAATGGTGAAAGCTGATGAGAGGTGCTATAAAAAGTGCTTCGGATGACGCTCCCCCGAGGAATACGACCTCCATCACTCCCTGAACCCTCATCCCCATCTGATAGGTAGAGGGATGGACTGCTGTCCTTGCTGAACCGACGTTCCCTCTGAGGTGTCCTTTGACAAGATACTTCTGATGATGCAACTGATTGCCTGCTCATACGCCGCTCTAATACAGTCCTCCTTCCTACTATCTCCCCATCCTCTTCCTCCCCTAGTGTCATATCACCTTCCTCTTCTCCTTCCAGGTGGAGTTTGGCAAAATAATCTGGGATCTGTGCTCTCTCCATTAAAGGATCATAGTCTTCCTCTGTTTCCTCTTCCTCTTCAGTCTGGCTGCAGTGTTGGAAAAAGTCCCAAGAGTCAGCCTCGTCATACTCCGACGAAGAGCCGCTGCTTGGGGAGGTACTGCTGTGTTCTTGGGGCTCACGGGACACTGTCACTGCCGTCTCCCTGAGAGGTGCATCTAGTAGCTCAGGAATGGGCCTCAATGTGAGCACTGACCCAATGCATGTCAAAGAACGCTGAAGAGATAGATAATGCAATTAGAGGATTTATGGTGAACTCAACTCTGGCAATTATATCAAACTCAGGATTTTTAACATTACAGGAAACTGGTTAGTATTTTTCTTTGTACCCTAGTTGGTAATAAAGCACAAGAGGGAACTCACCTGCCATTTCCTTTTTGAAATGAAGGCTTTCAAACTCTTTGTGTTGATTTCATCTGTATCTTCCCCAGCATGTTCATCCTGACCAGAGTCATACAAATTAATGAGTTTAACAGTGTAACAGAGATTCACAGTTGCTCACTACAACATAACTTAAAGGAAACACCTAATGTTCTGTATTTCACCTCACCTGGAACCATTCGTGGCTCAAGCACTCAAAGGCAGATGGTCGCTTCCTAGGTACAGAATAATCAGGAGAGGTCAGATGCATTCTCTATTTCACCTTAAACCAGGTGCATAACTGTTGTTTTGTTGTTTTGTTTTACAGTATAAGCAAAAACAAAACCACTTCCTTACTCTGGATCTGGCTGAAGGACCACGTGGAGAAAGTTTTTGGCTTCTGGGCTCCTGTACATGACATCAGGGGCAGCCCAGTTCAAAGTCCCCTCCCCTACCCTCAGCAGTGTAGCACGATCAGTCTCGCCCACAAAAGGGCATCGACACACTAGACTGTCAAGATGAAGTTTAAGCATCATGAAATCTTTTGATATTCTGTATATTTAAGATTTCAAGATTACTTTCAAAAAGCAGGGATACATACCACAGAAAAGCAACAACACCCATGGCCCTGACAAAGACAATAACAGATATTATTGAAATGTTTTGTTATTATATGTAACTTAGATCTGCACGCAATCGATTATAAATAATTTTTTGCTTTTTTAAAAATCTCCTTATAATACTAGAGTGTCAATTCTACATCTGGATGCAGAGAAATATACTGTATTTTAAATGACAAAAATACCAAAAATATATGTGTATGTGTAATCAAATGCAGGTTTGAATTACAGATTAGCCTTTAAACTCACCAAATATCAGTGGCCACAGTGACAGGTTCTTGGTGAACAATTTCTGGTGCAACAAATTCGGGTGTACCAAACATGCTGTACTGGTGTCTGGATGTATCTATTTCCTGGCAGAAGCCAAAGTCACAGATTTTGATCTCATCTCTTGGGGGATACACCATAAGGATGTTATCAGGCTAACGGGAATAAAGATAAAAATGGAATTAAGAACTTTGTGAAAATAAATGCCAAAGTAAATAATGTAAATGTTGACAGCACTGGAGAGCTCACTTTAATGTCCAGATGCAAGATGTTCATGCTATGAATGTGACCAACTCCTTCAAGAATTTGCTGGATGAATGACTGAATCTGACATAAGAAGACACAGCATTTGTCATGCACCATTTTTGCAAGACTCAAATAACTTAATAAAGTAAATTAAAATGTACCTCTTTTTCCGAGACTGATCCTTTCAGTAATAAATGATCCAGAAGTCCATGAGAACAGCAGCTATAAAAGGTGTTAAAGAACTCACAGCTCAAATATGTGGTCAAAACCGCAGTAAAAAAAACCCACAAAAACTGGTCAGTAAACTGTAACATAAAAGAGGTAGGATACATTTCTGTGATCAGCACCAAAGTACGTCTGGTACAAAAGAAGTCCAGCAGACAGGCCACTCTGGGATGAGCGAGACGGGATAACAGGTCCCTCTCCTGGAAGGCCCTGGTCCGAGTACTGCTCCGCAGAGGCAGAAACTTAGCAGCAAAGACTTCACCGGTCCTTCTGTGGACCACACGTTTCACTACTCCAAACGTTCCCCTGAAACACAGAAAGACAATTTATGGCATATGAAATCTTAGAAAAGATGATACTCAGAAGAAATTAAGAGAAAATGCAGGTTCACCTTCCAATTTCCTCATGGACATCATAGACAGAGAATAACTTCCTTCTCTTTCCCAGCTCCACCTCTCTCTCCTGAAACTCCAGTGGTCCTACAAAAGAAAACCAAAAAAACCACAAGCTGTAACTAACGCAAGTATTGGAAACCACACTGACAACAAAATCGTGTTGTGACATATTTTATACATAAGCTCCTAAATTTATGACGCAGAGTAGGACTGCTCTCGTCTTACCTTCTTCTACTGTAAGCTCAGCCTGACATGATGCATATCCAGAGTCATTGTGAGCGAAGCAGGTGTATATGCCACTGTCCTCACCCTCGGTGCACACAATGGTTAATGAGCAGCGGGCACCATGTTGTGCTATCTTCACATTCTCATTGGATGCAAGCTCCTCTTCATCCTTTAATTAGAGATGAAGTGTAAAATTGTAATCTGGATAAACAGGAGTTATCAGAGACGATTCTGGTTCAAACTCTGGCTCAGCCCCCAGTCATAATGTCATGCATACAGCGCCTTACAATTAATATTAATGGAATATGTTTGCAAATGTAGTCAACTCTTTTCACATTTGCAGACCTCATTTCAATTGCGTACACATTACAATGTTGCCTTCAAAAGCAACTTAATTAGTTGGATGACTTATTGTAGTGTCTAAGAATAATTCAGAAGGAATAATCACAGATTTCAATATATTACACCAGTTTTAGGGTGGACACTGTAGTTAAACCTGAGGCAAAAGCTCCAGCGCTGTGCTCACCAGAACTTTCCAAAGTAAGTTAAAGAACAATTTGTGAGGAGAAAGGAGAAACATTCACAATTGTTTCAGTTTCTTAACCACATAGAGGCGGTCCACCAAATCACCTAGCAATTAAAGTAGAATTATTCAGTACAGACACTGGAAAATCACCCTGCCACTCCATAACCCTGGACAAGAAGCAAACTGGTAAGAGAGCTGTTTTTTGAATTCATACAAACCCTCCCTTTATTGTACAGACTCAACACAGAGCCTCATTTTCCCCAATACCAAGAGTGGAGAACAGATTTGTAGTCTGTTACATCACTGTAGTGGCAGCCATCCTGTTTAAGCCATGTTTAGAGTGATAGGAATCCTGTAAAATGTTGCCGTTCATATCAACGAATATGTTCTTTAAAATGCCCACCAACATTTTTTAAGTGTGCTACTGGAAAGCATACAAAGCATTCATGAAATACATGCAAAATTATTTTGTGAAAAATAATTATTGTCTTTCCACCTAACTTCACTATCTGTCCATTTATTCACCTGGTTCTTCCTGCTCTTGGACAATCTCTCTGTCCTCTCTCTTAAATCATCATATAAAACAATGTCATGGCCTATTACAACGTTCTGTCACATTTTGAGTGTGAAGAGTGGATATATACCAAAAAATTACCTTCCTTTTTATATTGATTTCTAAATCATAAAAGGAAACAGGGAGGCAGAAAACTATTTAGTTGTTTTCACGGAAAGGGGATAAACTAGTCAGAATTCAAAAATCAGATGTGACTGACACGCTCATCGAGTCATACCTTGTACCACTTTATCTTAGGTGTTGGTCTTCCTGTGATGATGGCTGTAAATGTAGATGGTTGGCCAGGCTCTACACACAGGTCCTCGATGGGTACCTGAATAGAGGGAGGAGCTAAACAAGAAATTTGATCTGTTAGTTAATCGTACAAAATTTGATAACATTCAGCATTTTATGTGTAGGAGACAAGAATACCATCTGTAATTTCCTGTATTTGCTCTGAGATGTAGATCTCCTCTTCTTCCTCAAGGTAACGTATGGGCTGCTGTACTGCTTGATCCACTGATGTGGGGGCATTAACAGTCACTTCAGTACTACCCTCAGCACTGGAGACAAATGTAAGATCAAGGACACAGTTATTATACAGTAAATACTAATAATCCAGGGCATGGATTTCACAAATAAACCATTAAACAGAGACAACACAAATTCAAAACATGATCGGCTGCTGATGTAATGCAGAAATGGACCTCAGTGCACATAGATTATGAGTTGAACATAACTTACTGTTCAGGAGGGAAAAGCATCTTGGCAATAGAAGTGGGGTTGAAATCAGTCTGTAACCATTTCTTCACAAATGCAGCAGACCAGCCCTCTGAGTCAGGATCTATGATGACCAAAACAAACTCAGCCAGAAAATAATGGCAAGGGACTCAAAGTAATTATATATTTAAAAAGATATTTAATATATTTAGTTATTGATAAGTGGAAAAAGGAAACATTTAGAATACATTACCTTACAGCCCAGGAACAGTAACAATGTACTGTAATCCTTACCTTGCAGCCTCTGGGTTGTACCTTACCAACCCACCACATCAACAGGACATGGACACATGTCCCCTGCTAGATGGGTGTAAAAGGGACACTTACCCAGCACATGACCATCTTTTGTTCGTAGGAGTGAAGAGTTAGCTGGGCATGCGTTGGCAAGAGGAGAAAGGGGAATGTTGAGTGGTTATTTGTTATCATGACAATGATGACTTACATGGAACTGTCCATGTGAGGAACCTCCTGCTTTAGGACTAGTATAGGGAAGATGAAAAAACATGTAAGTTATGGACAATGGAAGGGCAAACATGGTGTCAACAGTCCAGAAAATATATATATTTAATGGCTTGTAGTTCATGTAAAGTATATCACATGCTATTCTTACACTGATCATCCTATTCTATTGTATTCCCCTACTTTAATTATGGACTCTCTGTGGTAAAACTAGCAGAGTTGGAAAATCACTACATAATATAGAGTAACAGATACTTGCTAGCTTTGTATATTTTATTTATATTTATTTTTACTTCTTGTTTCTCTATTTAGTATGAATCCATGCCTTCTGTGAAAAGTGGAAATGTGATGAAACACACAAAACCGTTGCATACAATAAATGTCTTTTCATGGAAGAGGATGCTGTGAAGTAAGGTATGGTGTCTATGTTGAATGGTAGCCACTAGATCCCATTCATTATGGCAACAGAACATAGGTTAGGTTTGAGATTTTATCACATGACTACCATGTGAACATTTCAGGTGTCCCATACATGCAGAGGTTAAAATACTAGAGATCTACAGCTAGTTATTAGAGAACAGGAAGTGAATAATGACACAGATTTAGGTATTAGATCAGAGATGTTTGTATGTAAGATGATTTCAATATGGCTGAGATCATTGAGTTATTATAGGAAAATTATAATTACAGATACTGGTATGGTACAGATATTAAGTATGCATTTTTCATCACATGCTAAATTTAAGGTTAAGCAATTAGGACAATCCTTTGATTATGAATGGGATGATGGTAAATTACAAATGCTGAAGTGGTTTGATCTCGTGATATATATGACAGTTAATAGTTAGGATTTAGCAATTGCTGCACAGTGCAAATGGAAACTGCATCACCTTTCTGGCATTCAGCTACAGTACAGACTGCACCCCATGCCATAATTCCTAGGACTCTAGTGACAACTGGTATGGTAGTTGGAACTACTTATGATGTGAGAGTGTGTGAAATGAGGAAAAGGAAAATGTAAGTAGAGTAAAATCTCAAAATGGTGTAAACTTGATAAAAATGGATGAAGGGTGGAAAGGGGAAACTGATCCAAACTGTTGCAGTTTGTTGTGAAGGGAAGAGATGTCACATGGTGTGATGCAAAAAAGGGTGACAGGATTTCAAATAAAACTGGACAATGGCATGTGCTTTACCCCTTCTCGAACACAGCTGAACTAGTGAAAGTGTAAACCCTCCCCACTTAAAAACCCTGTTATGGGTTCCCATCTTAGGTGAAGGATATTAAGTTCATTGGCTCTGACTGTCATACCTTTAGGAGGTAAGTCCTGTGGTTGGTCATTCTCATGGTCAGTCGGGGGTACATAGGCGGGACATAGACCTGCCTTGCATTTGACGCCGCCAAGTTCATTCCAAAGCTAACCAAAAAAAAAAACATTTTCATACTTTATCTGATATTAGTGACACTGGCTAAGATTAATGGATATATAGGTTTTATACCTCACACTCATACTGTCCAACATCTGCTTCAGTTGCCTTGATGACCGTCAGAGACAAGATTCCACTCCGAGTGTCATTCACAATTAAGTATTTCTGCTGGTCAGTCAACTCTTTGCCATCTTTCAGCCATCTGCCAAGCCCAAGGATTTATACATTCAGAACACACAATAACTACAAAATCATAAAGCAACTACTGTGGCTATATCATCTCTGTATCGCAATACCTAATTCTCGGTAAAGGGGTGGTGAATGTGGTGCAAGAGAACTGGATATCCTCTCCTTCTATGAGACAAGCACTTTCCAGTCGACTCACAAACCTGGGTGGAGCTGGAGAAAAAGAAGAAATACATCAAAAGATCAGGTTCACCCCTATTATATTAATATTATAAGTGGTAGGTAGTAACAATATTGAACTAGGATTGGTATTTGAAGTAGTACTGGTAAATATAATTGCACAGATATTAGTACTGTAAGAAAGAACTAGAAGTAAAAACAGTAATAGAATGGTAACTGCAACCATTTTCCTTGTACAAATATGATGATGCAAAAGTTCCACCTATCCACTATTCTTTGTACTGTATGAACAGCATTCACCTACAAACACAGATGGGGTTCTAGTACTGCAGTGTTTTGGGTCAGTCGCACTCCAGACTCACCCTGCACCATCACCTTAGCCAGAGTGGCAGCACTGCCCATGAAGCTGGTGGCGTAGCATGTATACTCTCCAGAGTCCTCTGCAGTGAGGCTGTCCAGGATGAGACTACAGGTGCATGACCGGTCTGCTGTGATGATGTGACGTGGGTCATCCTCCAAAGGAAGACCATCTAGGAGGAAGATATCAGAATCCATGTAGGTTCATCATTGTGACCATAACAGTAAGTGCAAATGTGGTCTTACTCAATCAAGTGTGTAACTGGTGATAAACTCACTCTGCTATCCTGTACACTGTTTCTAAAAGTAAAACTAAAAATTATATTGTTGTTTATTAGGCAAATAACAAACTGAATTCACATTTTTTTATCCAAATTTGAGCATTTTATCTAAAGTTGAACATTCAACCACTAAAACTAATTTTTCTGTTCAGGAATGCAAGTAAATAACTGTAATCTGGCATCTTAATCAAAAATAATAATGTGCTTTACTATTTTTTTCTGCTTTTTTGTAAAACTGTAAATTTGAAAATTCATGGATAACAACCGTAATTATATTTTAGCATTAAAAATATAATTTGGATTAAAGAGCCTGGACATACTGGTAGATTAACCATTACAGAAGCATAAAAATTATTTTGGTAGTTACCGATACTGTTAATTTAGGACAGATGTGGCATAAACCTTACACTGGGTGGTAGTCTAATAAATTTGTTAAGCATGGTGTGTAAGAGTTTGCTTACCTGCCAGTTTTTTAGTCAGTCATTTTGGATGCAAACTTGACAAAGGTATGTTTGAGAATAAGGGAAAAGAATCTAATAAAACAGGAAACAGCTTGCAGCCATTTAGCATTGGGAGGGAAATACTATGTTTGTAGGCTGTGTGGCAGCCTGTAAATATAGCATTGTTTAAATTAGTGGGTAGATTTTAACAAAGTTTAGACTTTTACATTTTTTGTAATCCATGACATAAATAGCAACAATACATTAACAGTTGAAGAAAGCCTGATTTTTATTTCTTTTTCTCATTATACTTTTTCCTGTTTCACAAAACATAATTTGCTCTTGAAAAAAGAAATTTCAAACCTTTGAGCCAGCTGATATCTGGTTTTGGAGATCCTGAGACTTTGCAGGTCAGTTTGATTGTCTGTCCTATCTTTGATGTGCAGTCAGACAACAGTGACTCAAACACTGGGGGACCTGTTAATGCATACACACAAATATACATCAAGCACATGGCAATATTAGAACTATCAGTTCAGCTTTGATTCTTTATCATTTACATAACTTTTAATCCGGTGGTAGAGAACTTTAGAATTCAGTGTTGTTGTGAAGCTGCTTGATGAATAAAATCTGCTTGTGAAATCAGGTGGGCAAAACAGTAGGAATATTTAATTTCTATCGTCTTATCATAAAAATATTCCAATAATACCTGGACTAACAGACTTACTGTTAGTGGGCAGGCTGGAACGCTGCTGTAGCTCCTTCAGGTCTTTAAGCCAGGACAGTTTAACTAGTGTGGAGTTGCCCTGCAGTGTGTACCTCCTTATGGAGCCTCTGTGCTCATGCCACAAACCCCAAGACCTTTCATCTCCATCCACAGTCTCCTTTATTTCCACATCATTCAACTGGAGAGATTCCAAAAGTGACAATGAGGGGGACGAGTAAATGGGAGATGACGTGAAGAATTGGAAAAGCAATAAGAGCACAGTACTGTAGTTGTCATGAAATATGGCCAACTGTTGAATTTGTGTAGCTTAATCTACAGTGTTAAATGAACAAATCTTACCTTCATTTTGTTCTTAAAGCTGTAGGCGTCTCGGTTCATGCTAGTGTCTTTTTTCAGTTTACACAGTACAATGCATTCCCTGAAGAGAAAGACTTGTCTCTGATGCCCTCTAGAGGGCGTCTTAATTTCTGGAGATTCCTCCCACACTGTGAAGGATCCCTAAAGAGAAGAAGGCAAAAGATAATATAGGATGATATACCAATATACTGTCTGTCTTTTTATTGGATCAAAAATGAAATTAAATAATAATTAAAATTTGTGTATTTTTACAGAGCAATAATATAATATTATGGCAGCTTTTTGTTTGTCCGGAACCAGACTAAACCTGATTATAAAAAAAAAATAAAAATAAACATATAAGTTGTTTTTGCCTACCTGACGCATGGGCTCACCCAGGGCAATAAGAGGAGCTGGGTAGTTCTCAATCAGAGACACCTTGTGCAGGTTGTCTGACCTCCAGGGAAGGCAGGACACCAAAGAGAAAGCATCTTCCAAAAGATAGCAGCTCTGGCCACTCTTAGCTTTGTTCTTGATTAACTCCTGCAGATAAACGTTTAACTTTACACTTCAGGCATTCATGTGCCACACTTTAAAGAAGACTCTCCAGTGTGTGCAACAAGAGTATAGCCTTAAATATTTACTCAAAAAAATTAAATAAAACCAAATATCCTATATTCCTGTGACTTTAAAAGTAATATGGATAATATATTTTAGGTATTAACACTAGCATGGGAAAATTAAACTATATGCTGACCTTTAGTAAAGCTTGGTATGTTTGAATTCTTTCTACTGGTTGCTGGAGGAACGTAAGGACATCCATAACAGCAACGTCAAGCTTACCAGATACTGGTAACTCCTGAAATATCACAGGAAACAAGAAATGAAGAACATTAGACTGGTATAATATTGCTGCTCACAACACTTTTCTTTCAGCATTATTAAATGTTTATGCTTGAATACAGCGTATTGAATACTTTGAAAAATAGTTGGATAGCTTTGTCAGTGATGCAGGCCTCTGCTTGAGCTTGTCCCACCATGTAGTGAAGATACTTCTCAAAGTCTTCTTTGTGCTTGATCAGCTGCATCGCCACATCATCATCTGTGGCACACTCCCTCAGCCGAGGAAGGATAGACCTGAGAAAAGATAAAGTGATGTTTCTGTTACTATGGTCTGACATTATGGTCTGATTATGCATTTCAATTCTGCAAGGATTTGCATGCATTTTGCCTTTCATCTTGCATGTGTGTATTACCTCTCATGTAATAACACAATGTCCTTGATGTTCCTGAAAATTAGCTCTTTCTGGTTGAGGATGTTAATGGGAATGTGGCAGCTAGAGTCCAGATAATTTAGCTGGTGAGATATAAACATCTTCATCTCTTTCACAAACTCCTCTTCTCCATCAATCAGGCCTTGAATCAATTGACTAAAGATACAAGGAAATGTGTTTTTAGAACAAATAGATTCTCCACCATCACAAAAGCCAAGATATTATAAAGATATTACAAGCAATAGCTGCAACAACACCAAAGTATTGTAGAAGTACATGCATATATGAAATTAATTATTTATTATATTTACTCAGATACAATGTAATCACATAAGTAATCCAATATCCAAATACTAGTAAATCTCCTCTGCCTTTATTTAACCTGCCAGCATATAACTGCTGAATGACAAACCTCAGGCCTCTCCTATATTCTTCTCCTGTAGACCCAATTCCATCAAGATCCTCTTGAGGTGCTCTCAGCTGAGGGAAGGTTTCCTGTTTAAAATGAAAGTCATGTATTAACTATTAAAAGCCTTTTTTCTATTTTTCTATCCTTGATGTTTCTGTTGATATAATAATAAACTAACTGTATAATTTTTCAGCATACAACATGTTTACTCAGCATTGGTCCTGATATGTGGATTTCTACATCCTACCTTTCTCTTCTTCTCTAGGTATGCTGGACACAGCCATCCCTGCCGAGCAGGGTTGGTTTTGGTGGGTTTGGTCCTCACCAGCCATCTGTCAGGATGAACAGAGTCCAGGACCTCTACAAACTGGCCCTCCTTCAGAACAAAACTGTCCTTACTTCCGCTGTTAGGGCTGCAGTGAGCGCGAGCCACATAGATTTCAAATGTCTGAGGAAAGAAAACTGCAATTATATCATATCATTTATGGCTAACCAGTCAAATGCACAATATTACTTTGTCATACTGTGACTTAATGAGATTTGTTACACTGATGTTTAAAGTGGAGATGAAAATAGACCCATAAATACAGTCCATGCAATCAAGATAAAACGTGTACGTAAAAAATACCTCTCTTCTATCCTCTTCCCCTTCTGACTCAGATCCAGAGACGGTGCTGTCTAAGGGGGTGTGGGCACGATGTTTTGGAGATGGTGTCCTCATTTTACTATCATGAGTCCCTAAAATTTAGAATAGAGGATACCTTCAGTACACCTGCTCAGAAACTTACATAAATAATATATCAAATAAATAATATTGCTGGCCTTTGATCTTCAGTAGCATCTTTGGAGGTTGAGGAGCAGTTATCTCTTCTTTATCATCCTTCGGAGCTGCTTGTTCTGTTGTCTTTGGTACTTCGCTGTGACAATATTCATAAATATTTTTTTTCAGTATCTTTACAACCAAAAGATTCACAATGACTAATGAAATGTATAGAATAAATCAAATATTTTATCTGCACCTTGGTGTGACTGGGGAAATCTCAACAGGTTCCATCATATCGGGAGCTGTGTCATAATCAGAGGGACTCGACACTGTTGAAAGTACAGTAATGAATGTCATATGTGCTTTAATTTGAAGCAATAAAGTTTTGTTTTTAAAGCTATGGTGTAAACAATTCACTCACTGGAGCTGGCAGCAATGAGTGAAGATCGTCTTCTCTCCTGTAAGCTCATCTGAGGTTCATTCTCTGTCAGGTTGTAGGTCTCCCATAGAGAGATGTTCATACTTTCTACATAGTTTTCAGTATCTGCTGCTGAAGTGGGCACCTGCGCTCGACTCTGTGGCAGATTCTCAGTCTGTTTTTTGGGCAGGGCTTCAGGCTTTGTTGGGGCAAGCTGCAAAGGAGATATGGCTGCAAGAGGTGGGTGTACAGGCTTCTGGGCTACCAGAGCGGGCTGAGGAGTCTGCACTACTGTTATGTTTCCATTGTAGGAGGTCACACCAAACTTATTGACCACCTCACAGGTATAAATTCCACTGTCACTGCTCATCAGATTTTTGATTGCAAGAATGCATTCTCCATTACCTGTAGTCTTAATACTGCATCGTTGGTCATTGGTAATTTGTTGGCCATTTCTCAGCCACCGTACTGTGCTGGGTTTTCCCTCAACAATACACATTAGAGTGAGCGTACCATGAAGATCTGCAGTCTGGTTCTTGAAAACCTCTTTAAAAACAGGTCGCATATCTTTACGTGTTTTGTAGCCTTTGAAAGCAGCCTGGATCTTGACTGCAGCCTCTTGCATTTGTGGTTCATCCTCAGTGCTGATTTCAATCTCAGGTGGAGACTCCTTCGATGGCTCTGTCTTCTGGAGTAGAAGCTCTGCTTTAGGCCTTTCAACAAAAGATTCAGTAGGCTGGACATCCCTGTGGTTAGCTGGTATCTCAGTCAAAGCCTCTAAGAAAGTTTCATCTTCAGAAATGTAAAGCAGAGGAATGTCTTCTGCCACCTTTGATGGTTGTTGTTCTACCTCTCTCCTCATTGGCTCGACTGCCAGTTTCACATCCTGCTCCACTTTAGGTTCTTTTCTCATGGGTTTAACTGGCTGTTTTAAAGGAAGTTTGGCAGGCTGCTCTATTTTCTCAGTTGCTATAACTGACTGGTTCCTTTCAAATGATGGTTTCTCTTCAGCCTCTTTTATTAATGGCTTTATTATTTGTTTTATAGACTGGTCTTTAACTTTTACCACTCCTCTTGTTGGCTCTTGTTCATCGTGATCCGTCTCTGTGTTCCGTGATATTTGTTTTTCCACACCTCCTTTTATTTTGCTTTTTGTCCTCACAGGAGGCTTTGGAGGGGTAAATGGAGCTTCTTTTTCTACCAGCCTCTCTTGTAATTCAACTGGCTGTTTGTCAAGTATTTGTTCTAGTTTTTTCTCTCTCTCTGACTCTCTGGACACTTGTTTATTCAGACGATCTCTCTGTTTGTGGTCTTCTTCAGAATCATTCAGTGGAGTCTTTAACACCTTGGGAATGATCTCCTCACTTTCCTTCAGTATATGCTTGACTGGTTGCTTTCCATCTGTTAATTTTCCTTTAGATCTTACTGTTGGTTTCAAAGGCTCTTCTTCTGTCTTGTCTACTTCACCTTCATTTTCTAAAGATTTCATATCTTGATCATTCATTGATTCTTTTCTAAATAACCCTTCTAGTGCTTTCACAGGATGTTTTTCATCCTGGTTGTTCATTCGTATTTCTGCACCTGGATGTTTCCCCTCCTGCTCAACTTCGCTTGTTTTCGCCAAAGGATTTTCTAGTTGTTCTAAGCTCTTTTCACTTCCATGTTTCTTTTCTTTTTGTTTCTTTTGTTCAAACACTGTATTATCCAAAATCCTGTCTGACTGAGTTACTCGGCTCTTAGCTTTAACTAATTCTTCAATTTTTCTTCCTGTTTGTTTCATCTCCAGGAAAACATCACTTTCTTTTTCCAAATGCCTAGTTGGCTCTTCAACCTTTCTGTCAACGCTGTAGTCTTTCTCCAGTATTCTCCCAGGTTTATCAGCTTTCTTGTTCACCTCACTGTCTTCTTTATTACTCTCTACACGTGCTGCATTCTGTGCAACATCAAAGTCCTTCTCCGTGGATCTTCCAGACTGAAAGTCCTTTTGGACTTTGTTATCATTCTTCAGTACAGAAGGTGTGAGGTTAAAAACTAGCTCTGCATCTTTTTCAGAATTTGCAATCGATGCTTTTCTTGCCCTCTTTTTGGGCTCAGGAGGAACTGGTTTAGCCTCTGGGAGTCCGCGCCTCTCTGTCTCTTGAGTAGGAGTTGTTTTAGAAACAATTCCTTTTACCTGCGACAGTATTGTTGGAGGTTCTGCCTTTGCTGGAGTCGGTTGCAGTGCTACGCAGGAAAAAAATGTACATGAATAAAGTCATCTTCTTGTAACTTCACCAATCAGGAATAAAGATACATACCTTTTACTTTCACCGTTGCAGTGGTCTCTATGCTTCCTGCCTGACAAGAGTAGCTACCATTGTCTTCAGGTTTGAGCTCCTTGATGTTCAACTGCAGGAAGCAGCCATCTTGCTTCATCTCGTACTTCCTGTTGGCTCTTAGTGGCAGCTTGTTCTTCTTCCACTGTATTGATACTCCGGGCTTAGACAGCTCACAGTACAAGGAGGCTGTACCTCCTACTTCTGCATCTATAGTTTCTAATTCTTTGTTGAAGAATGGAGTGAGCTCTAGGTAGATGGGTTAGAGCAGACCAACAAATAGTTTGATACAGTGTCAAATAAGGCATGAAATATGATTTGTAAATGCATTTTCATGGTATGATTTAGCTTACATAATGCTACAGTGCTACAGTTGAGTTCCCGACACAATAACATACAAGTATTTCAAAAATAAAACAAGTGTACCTTTCTGTCAGAGAGAAAATGACATGATAAAGTAAGATATCCCATGAATACAACCCTAATGCCCACATGCACAAACCTTTCACTGTTACAGTTGCAGTGGTTTCTGCTTTTCCTGCTTGACATGTGTAGCTGCCACTGTCTTCCAGTTTGAGTTCCTTAATAAGAAGCTGGATGAAGCAGCCATCCTGCTTCATTTCATACTTTGCATTCGGTCTCACCAGCAGCCTATTCTTCTTCCACTGTACCACAACTCCAGGCTTAGACAATTCACAGGAAAGAGAAGCTGTGCATCCTTCTTCAGCCTCCATACTTTGTAAACCTTCCTTGAAGAATAGTGGGAGCTCTGAGGCAAGGAAAGAAGGACAAAAATATTTTTAATATCTGCTTATAGTGTAAAAGGGAGGTTTAAGATGTGAACAATGGACTATGTACTAGAAGTTATACACAATGTAATACATTCTATTTTTTTGTGTAAATGTTTGTTATAAATGAATTTAAAATCACAGCGTACAAACCCTTTACTGCCATAGTCCCATTAGTTTCTGCACTTCCAGCTTTACATGTGTAGCTGCCACTGTCCTCAGGTTTGAGGTCTTTAATGTGGAGCTGGAGTAGGCAGCCATCCTGCTTCATTTCATACTTCCTGTTGGCTCTTAATGGTGTTTTGCTTTTCTTCCACTGTACTGACACCCCAGGTTTGGACAGTTCACAGTACAAGGTTGCTGCACCTCCCTCCTCAGTTTCTAAATTTTGTAATTCTTTCTTGAAGAAAGGAGGGAGCTCTGGGAAAACAGACAAGGAATAGAATTTGAAATTGAAAATAAACAAAACTATATACATAATATCCAAACTATGAATATTACAAGTGGGTGAGTTTATAGTTTTAAAGTACTAAAACATTATGAATAACAAATAGACAGGAAAATGAGATAGGATAATACAACAGTATACAATAAAAGAAGGCAGTGCTAATACTATAATCAGAGAAATGCAACATTACTGGAAAAGGTCAGAATTTTCCTGCTGCACACACCTTTCACTTTTAGAGTTGCAGCTGTCTCTGCAGCTCCTGCTCGACAAGAGTAGCTGCCACTGTCCTCAGGTTTGAGCTCTTTGATGTGAAGCTGGAGAAGACAGCCATCCTGCTTCATCTCATACTTCCTGTTTGCTCTCAGTGGCAACCTGTTCTTCTTCCACTGTACTGATAATCCAGGTTTAGACACCTCACAGTGCAGGAAGGCTGTGCCTCCTTCCTCAGCAGACACATCTTTCAAGTCTTGTTTGAAAACAGGTGGGAGCTCTGGAGAAATGGGTCGAGAAAATGCAATCATACACCTTTTGTGGGAAAATACTTTAGGCATAATCAGAAGGAAAAAAATTATACAAAATATCAAGCCTTTTCAGACAGCTAATGTAGGACAGTAACATACAGTAAGAAATAATACGTGCTAGAACAAAAATAAATTTCACTGTGTGTCTGTGTGTGTGTATCTCTGATTTTCGACATTAACAATGGATTCTTTTTTGCATACCTGTCACTGACACTTTTGCAGTAGTTTCAGCAGTCCCTGCCTGACATGTGTAGCTGCCACTATCTTCAGGTTTGAGCTCTTTAATATGAAGCTGGAGGAGGCAGCCATCTTGTTTTATCTCAAACTTCTTGCTGGCTCTTAGTGGCAGCTTGTTCTTTTTCCACTCCACTGACACCCCAGGCTTAGACAGCTCGCAGGACAGCAAAGCTATTCCCCCTTCCTCAGCCTCTATACTTTCTAATTCTTCTTTGAAAACTGGAGGAAGTTCTGGCAAATAAAAATGTTAGGGAGTAACAGAGTGACTTTTCTAGTGTAACATTTAAGACAAGACTAAAAAAGATGCAGAAAACATGAGTAAAAGATGAAAGATTTGCTTCACTGGTAAATACTTGGTTTCATCAAATATAGATAGATAGATTCTGAGAATTTTTCCATAATTAAGAGCTTACAGAAACTGGAAAATGTAACACTTATTTTAACATAATCACAAACCTTTCACTGTTACAGTTGCAGTGGTCTCTGCACTTCCTGCCTGACATGAGTAGCTGCCACTGTCCTCTGGTTTGAGCTCTTTAAGCTTGAAATGGACTAAGCAGCCATCCTGCTTCATCTCATACTTCCTGCTTGCTCTCAGAGGTAGTCTGTTCTTCTTCCACTGTACTGATATCCCAGGCTTGGACAGTTCACAGCACAGTGAGGCTATACCTCCCTCCTCTGCTTTCATGTTCTGCAGTTCTTTTTGGAAAAATGGTGCAAGCTCTACAAAAGATAAGCAGGATTGAAAAGAATAAAAGAAAAGGTTCCAGTGTTACTGAAGTGATGTTTTAGGCATTAACAAAGCAAAGAAATAAAAAATGTGTATATGTAACAGTGGTGTTTACTCTATATTATAACTAACTAACTACAGATTGTCATGAGAAAGCATAAAAAATACTAGAAATGATTTTCTACTCAGATATTGATGATGTCATTAAAATCTACCATACATATCTACAATTTAGCATACCTTTCACTGACAGATTTGCAGTGGTTTCTGCACTTCCTGCCTGACATGAGTAGCTGCCACTGTCCTCTGGTTTGAGCTCTTTGATATGAAGCTGGAGGAGGCAGCCATCCTGCTTCATCTCATACTTCCTGCTTGCTCTCAGAGGTAGTCTGTTCTTCTTCCACTGTACTGATATCCCAGGCTTGGACAGTTCACACGACAGTAAGGCTGTACCCCCTTCCTCAGCCTCTATACTTTGTAATTCTTCTCTGAAAAAGGGTGGAAGCTCTGGCAAACACAAAGGGTTTAGGTAGTAACATTAAAAGACACAATTAAGGTAAGACTAAATAAAATGTTCAAAGTACTGTGTTTTTACTAACTGAGTAATGCTCGCTCCATAGATGCATGATCACAAGTGATTTTTTAGAGTCGTTTTCCATGATTATGAACTTGTGGACACTAAATTTTATCATTAAGTTACCATAACAACAAACCTTTTACTGTTACAGTTGCAGTGGTTTCTGCACCTCCTGCTTGACATGTGTAGCTGCCACTGTCCTCAGGTTTGAGCTCTTTAATGTTGAGCTGGACTAAGCAGCCATCCTGCTTCATTTCATTCTTCCTGCTGGCTCTCAGAGGCAGCTTGTTCTTCGTCCACTGCACTGATATCCCAGGCTTGGACAGTTCACAGCACAGTGAGGCTATACCTCCCTCCTCTGCTTTCATGTTCTGCAGTTCTTTTTGAAAAAATGGTGCAAGCTCTACAAAAGATAAGCAGGATAGAAAAGAATGAAAGAGAAGGTTCCAGTTGCAGTGTTACTGAAGTGATGTTTTAGACATTAACAAGGCATAGCAAAAAAAATAGATAAATAACATTTTAAAAATGAAAATGTGGTTTTTGCTCCATGTTATATCTAATGTTATTGCTTAGATTGTCATGAGAAAGCATAAAAAATATTAGGAATAATTTTCTACTCAGATACTGATGATGCTGTAAAACATACCAAGCAAATTTACAATTTAGCATACCTTTCACTGACACATTTGCACTGGTTTCTGCACTTCCTGTTTGACATGTGTAGCTGCCACTGTCCTCTGGTTTGAGCTCTTTGATATGGAGCTGAAAGATACAGCCATCTTGTTTCATCTCATACTTCCTGCTGGCTCTCAGAGGTAGTCTGTTCTTTTTCCACTGCACTGATGCTCCAGGTCTCGACAGCTCGCAGTACAAGGAGGCTACACCTCCCTCATCAGCCTCTACACTTCTTAATTCTTTCTTGAAGAATGGAGGGAGCTCTGGGAAAAGGGTTAAGAGGGTAAAAAAGTCATATGTGTCCTATATAGAAGTTTTCAGAAAGTTCACACAATCACAGGAGAGTACTTTGATTGAAAAATGTTTCTGCAACTGGAAGTATGCTAACATATCAAAATGTGCCATTCAGATATCTAACTTCACACACCTTTCACAGACACAGTTGCAGTGGTCTCTGCACTCCCTGCTTGGCATGAGTAGGTGCCACTGTCTTCAAGTTTGAGCTCCTTGATGTGAAGCTGGAGGAAGCAACCATCCTGTCGCATCTCATGCTTCCTGCTAGCTCTTAGGGGCAGGCTGTTTTTCTTCCACTGCACTGGTACTCCAAGTTTGGACAGCTCACAGTACAGGGTGGCTGAACCTCCTTCTTCAGCTTCCACACTCTGCAGCTCCTCCTGGAAGAATGGAGGAAGTTCTGGGGAAAATGCAAGAGAAAGGAAAGAAATGGTGCTATTCAATATAAGAAGAACTCTTCAGTCTACATCTTGGTCATTAGAATGTAAAACTCATTGCCCTAAATTACCAGTGACTGTAAGTTTGGCACTGCTCTGCATATCTCCTGTATCACAGGAGTATACACCAGTATCCAGGGGGTCCACATCATGGATGAGCAGCAGGTTGACTTTTCCCTTCTTGCGCATCTCGTATTTATCATCATTTCGAAGGGGAATATAGTTGCGTTTCCAGGTAACCAAGGTGGTGAAGTCAGAGGTGGTGCAACTCAAAGTAGCTGTCTCACCCTCCACGACCACTGTGTCTTCGGGCTTCTCCTCAAATAAAACTAGAATTTGACATCAAATCCCACTGATTATCAGGTGGTACATACATTTTAAACATTTTATTTATTTATTTTTTTAAATACACCCTCTCTACTATATTTTTCTGCTCACCTTTAGGCTTAGGAACAACCAGCAGGCGCGCAGAGGTCCTCTCCTCCCCGACCACAAAAGCAACAGTGCCTGTCTCCTCAGGTGTTGTCATGGTGAGGACCAGTCGGTGCTGGCGGCCCTGACACGTCATCTGGTTCATCTCATTCTTCTGCAGAGGGCTGTTCCCAAGCCACCAGATGCCCTCACTCACATCTGCATGGCTAAGCTCGCACACAAACACTGCGTCCTCTCCCGCTGTCACCGTTTTGTCTTGTAGCTCTGTAACAATCCGAACGCGCTCTGTGGAGGAAGAAGGAGCTAGATACAGCTGTCTTTTTAGAAAATGGAATTTGGTATTTTTACATTAACTAAACTCAGAAGGACCAGCTCTGCATTTCTTGTCATGTAAATAAAATAGACAATATATCAATAAATAATGACACTAGACTGCCGTATACACCTACCCCTGACAAACAGCTTGGCAGTGGTCTTTTTGCCCCTGGTGATACAACAGTACTCCCCAGCATCCTCCAGATGCAATTTCTTGATCTCCAGAGTGTGTGTGGGGCCTTTCTTTTTTACAATATAACGTCCTTCTTCTTCCATCACAGTGTTGTCCTTCTTCCATGTGACAGGGACATTAGGGCTGGAGACTTCACAGGAGAAGAGCACAGATTTCCCCTCCATCACAGTTTGGCTCTCTAGCTCCTTTTCAAAGAACACCGATGCTGCCGCTGGTTAAAAAAAGAAAGGAGAAATTAAGATGAATTCGCACTCAATTTAACAAAGAAGTGATTATCACAGAAACACTGCGATGACCCAATTACTGAGGAAACAATGTGTGAATTAATTAATCAGGGGACGTAGGGGTTAGGGTTAGTTGGGTGTTTGCTGTGTGACTGCAAATTTAGTCAGAAAACTTATGTGGAACAGTGTTATTATTATGTAAATCTGGGTTTATATGAACATGATGATGGGCTGGCAACCTGTACAGGATGTACCCTGCCTATCGCCCTGTGACAGCTGGGAAAGACTCCAGTGCCTGAACCCTGAATTGGATGAGTGGTTCACAAAATAGATGGATGAATGGGTTTATATGAATTGTGGAGTTTCCACAAGTATAAATCAAGCATGTTTAATGCGTGGTTATACAGTATGAGTCAGATCTGATGAGGGCTCCATTTAATATCACAGAGGAAGAATAAGAATTTAAATAAAACGCAAAAAAAGGGAAAATTTCTAATACCTCTCACATTCACTTCAGCCATCGTCTTCTGCTCCCCGAAGACGCAGCTGTACTCGCCAACATCCTCAGGCTGAATGTTTCTGATTGTCATCTCAGCTATCCTACCCTTCAGCGTCATCTGGTATCTTCCTCCATGATAAAGCTGGTCCTCCCCCTTCCACCACTGTACAGGCACCCCGGCCCTGGATAGTTCACAGTGCAGGGACACGTTGCCTCCTTCAGGGGCTTCCTGGTTCTTCAGACCCATTTTAAAAGTGAGAGGTATAGCTGTGGATGTGAGGTAGAAAATCTAAGTTTAAGTCTAACGACAATGAAAGAATATATAACAAACATTTCAACGCATAAAGCAGGATTGTTAAATATTTCTTTGCTGCCACCTTTGAATAATATTTTACTACTACTGCACCCTTTAAAATCTTACATGAACAGAAATGTAGAGTCAATCCCTGTAAAGTTTAGAAATGTAAATCCACCTAACATTTTCACATTTAAGGTCTTCCCTTACGTGTAATTGTGACATTGGCAGTGGTCTTGACATCGCCATAGAAACAGCTGTAGAGTCCACTGTCCTCCAGTTGTGCATTTTTGATAGTCAGCTCCATGATGCTGTTTCGATTTTTAATCTGGTACTTGAAATTATTCCTCAGCAGCTCTTCTCCTTTCCACCACTCCACAGCAAGGCCAGGCTTAGAAAGCTCGCAGCTCAGCGTCACACTGTTCTCCTCCTCCACCTGCTGGTTCCTTAACTTAGTCTTGAATGTGACAGGTGGTGCTACAAGAAGAGAGACCAAAGAGCAGTTATGTTGTTTTGTTATTTCACTTCATTTTATTAGAGTTAATTCTTTCAGCTTCATGTAAGTTAAAAAGGATCTAAGTTTGAAAAAAACATGAGAAAAAAACAATATTCTCAAAGCATGTTTTCAGTGTGGGATCTATGTTTTACCTTTGACTGTGAGCTCAGCAGTGGATTGGCTGTCTTTTGTCTTGCAGGTGTATTTGCCAGCATCACTCTCCTCCACGTTGTTGATGATTAGCTTAGTGAGACGTCCCTCCTGTTTCATCTCATATTTGTATCCAGGCTTTAGGATGACTCTGCCTTTCCTCCAGTCGACTGGAGCTCCAGGTTTGGAGAGCTCACAGCAGAAAACTCCACTGTCCCCTTCTTTCACCTCCAAATTATCAACCTCCTTCTTAAATGTAACAGGAAGTGCTACAAAAAAAAAAGAAGCAAAATCTGAAATTGTAAATAGTCCAGTCTCATTTTCTAAATCTACCATGGTTAGTAGGAAATACTAGGTATTTCTCACTGTGGTGATCAACAAAATTCCCAGCTTAACAGTTAATATCGATGCCATAGCTGTACTGAAGCATACCTCTTACTTTGATGTCAGCTGATGTCACAACAGTCCCAACAGAACAGCTGTACTCTCCAGTGTCTGCGAGAGTTAAATTTCTGATTAGCATCTCAGCCACCCGGCCTTCTTGTTTTATTTGAAATTTTTCTCCGTCTTTCACTAGTTGAGCGTCTTTCCTCCACTCCACTGGAACTCCGGCTTTTGAAAGCTCACAGCGTAATGTCACACAGCCCTCCTCCACAGCTTCCTGGTTCTTCAATTTCTGCTTAAAGGTCACTGGTATTGCTAAGGAGAAATAGCCAGTAACATTACAAAAATACAGAAAAATGTGACGATTATCAAAGCTTAATTATTTGTCTTTATACATTGCACAATGTGTCTCACCAGTAATGATGATTGTTGCCATGGATTTTATATCATCACAAATGCAACTGTACATGCCGCTGTCCTCAGGGAGGCTTTTCCTGATGTGGAGCTCTTGGATGCAGCCGCTCTGCTTAATCTGGTATTTCTCTCCATTGGTCAACACAGTATCTCCCTTTGTCCACCTCACGGGGACCCCAGGCTGGGAGAGCTCACAGCATAGTGTAACGACATTGCCCTCCTGCACCTGAATGTTCTTCAGATCTTGAAGAAATTTGATGGGCCGCTCTAGAAAAGAGCAAAAGAGACATCTTGAATATTGAAAATGTTTTTGGTAAAGGATATCTGTTTGCTACACCTGATTGAAGTTGAACAAACAAATTGACTTCACGTTTTATGTTTCCTCAGCACTGACAGTTTCTTTGGGATGATGTCTGATGGAGCTAGCATGACATTAGGTAAAGGAAATGACATATAAAATAAGTCCAAACATTATGAAGAAAAAGGCGATGATGAAAGCAGTACTCACCATTCACTATGATCTCAGATGTTGTCCTCTGTTCTCCACATATGCAAGTATAATCTCCAGTGTCCTCCACACAGAGGTCTGCAATCTTCATCTCCACCTGCAGGTCCTTCTTCCTCATCTGGTACTTGTCTCCATTCTTTAGCAGCTCTCCTCCTCTCCTCCACTCCACTAAGGGTGCAGGTTTGTTGAGTTCACAGCGCAGAACCACACTGTTACCCTCTGTTACCTCCTGGTTAGCTAGTGGTATCTTGAAACTCGGTGGTAACTCTAATGGAAACCAAGAACCAAAGAGAACATCACATGTCATGCACCAGCACTAAAGAGATCTGATCTTAAAAATATAACCTGGAAAACATAAACAAGTAATTAATAGAGATAAAATTAAAGATCACACTAAAATACATAAAGCATAGGAGGGTTGTTTACAGTACAACTTGAGCAATCAGTGGACAACATGACTACAGATGGAGAAATCCATTCAACTACATTATCCAGGTAATCCACTCTGCTACAAAGCTACTACAGAGGAAACATGGTACCAGTGAATGATGTGGGTATTCACTATGCACTATAATGGATTAAACGATAATCCATTATATTCCAGGTGGTGAGTACTATTCTTACACAATTGTTGGACATATGATGTGACCTACATGAGGAAAATTATGTACTGCTATTCATACTATGGCTGTGACTCAGCTAAAGGAAACTTTGGCTTGAACACCTGCATCGTTTTACCCAGGACTTCAGAAGTAATGTAGGCTACACATGATTACTGTGACATTTGGCCATATGCAGGATGACAAATTGGGTGACAAAATGTGGAACAATACCATGAATGTTTTATTGAAATGTTTTATGAAACTACATAATGGAGTTCACACAGTGCTTATAATGACTGGGTGTACTTAGTTTTTACTGACTATTTTGAGGCTGACCTCTCTGACGTCTGCGCTTGGGTGATTCTGTTAAGTACATAACATAAAAAAAAAAAAAAAAAAAAATGTTTTA
>VUQS01039446.1:28097-42038 GCA_015108495.1 Heterochromis multidens | reverse complement strand
TTGGGGGTTTTTTTTAAAAAAAAAAAAAAAAAAAAAAAAAGAAGAACAATGCTTTACAAAATCATAAATCAGACTATAATCAGATATTGGGAATACTTTTGTCTCACCTATGACTGTGAGTTCAGCAGTTGATTGACTGTCTTTTGTCTTGCAGGTGTACTTGCCAGCATCACTCTCCTCCACATTGTTGATGATCAATTTAGTGAGACGTCCCTCCTGTTTCATTTCATATTTCTCTCCAGGTTTCAATATGACCCTGCCTTTCCTCCAGTTCACTGGAGCGCCAGGTTTAGACAGCTCACAGCAGAAAACGCCACTGTCCCCTTCCTTAACCACCAGACGCTGAATCTCCCGTTTAAATGTAACAGGAAGTGCTGTTGAAAAAGAATTTTTTTTGGTGATTGCACTGATTTGCAAAATTCTGTTTACACCCGCTCACTTTATTTATTTATTTATTTTGCAATAATTAAAAACAAGTATTTACTTTTTTTTTGCATATGCATTTCATCTACTACTTAGTCTGCTGTGTGACAATAGCTGATAATAGCTTTTTGGATACTAGTTGATACTATTATCAAAAGTTTATAACTATGCAATGTTTGCTTATTATGTAGTACAAAGGCTGTATAGCCAGAATCGATGCAATGCCCCTTAAAGCCACAGACTGATTTAAACGTACGTTTCACTTTGACTTCAGCAGTGGTTTTCTCATCTCCTGTGATGCAGCTGTATTTTCCTGCATCTTCTGGTTGGATGTTGAAAATGGTAAATTTAGCTGTCTTTTCTTCGAGCTTCATCTGATACTTTCCTCGAGATACTTCCTCAGAGAGCAGCTGACCCTGCTTCTGCCACTGAACAGGGACTCCCTTCTTTGACAGCTCACATTGTAATGTCACGCTGTTTCCTTCTTCGGCCACTTGACTCTTCAGGCTTACTTTAAATGTTGCAGAAACCGCTGTTGAAACAGACACAGATATTTTTATGTGTGTAAGACAAAACAAAGCCAAGAACAAGAAAAATATGATTTATACATAAATACACAGTCACGTGGAAAGTTTTCACAGGACTCTTTGAAGACCATAGAAGAAGGTAAGTAGCAGCCAGGTGATGCACTTGATTAACTGATCATCAGCAAGTGCGACCACCTCTGTAAAAGTAGAAACTTTGGAAGTTTTGCTGGTCTGTATCATTCAGGTTTGTGTTAACAGGAGTGGATGACCCAGCAGATTAGTGCAAGTTATTGCTCCTAAAGGTGGTTCTACAAACTATTAAAAAATGGGGTATACAGTTTGTCATAGGACTCCATAGAAAACTTTCTTTTTCAAATTACTGTATATATATAGTAAATATATGCTTCCACTTCTAAAACAAGTAATAAAGAAATATGGTACAGAGAATAAACATACCAATAACTTTAACAGTGGCCTTTGTCCTCTGCTCTCTACACACACATGTGTAGACACCGCTGTCTTCTGGTACTGCATCTCTGATGGTCAACTCCAGGACTGAGTCCCTTTGTTTTATCTGGTACTTCTCTCCATGCTCAAGCAGATCTCCTCCAAGCCTCCATTCAACTGGGACACCAGGTTTAGAGATCTCACAATACAACGTGATGTTGTGTCCTTCCTCGACTTGAACATTTTTCAGCTTTTGTTTGAAGATGATGGGAAGAGCTAAAAGGTAAAGTAAGTTGATGAGATCAAACTAAATAAGTAAAGCCAATGAAAACAAAAATACAACACAGTCTACTATTAATCTAAAGCAAAAATATATGGGTTTTAAAAGAATTTATGATTCAAAAGACTCCCTGTCCCTGTCAGATAACTAGAAAATTACTAGAATATATACAATACTTTGAATAAGTCACTTTACCATTAACAGTTAGAGTAGAAGTGGTCTCTATGTTTTCACAGATGCATGTGTAGATATTACTGTCCTCAGGTGTCACATCAAAGATCCTCAGTTCAATAAGCATGTCTCTCTGTCGTATATGATATTTCTCTCCATTTCTAATGAGTTCATTCCCTCCTTTTCTCCACTCTACTGTGTGACCAGGTTTAGACAGCTCACAACGTAACGTTGCAGTGTTGCCCTCCTCTATCAGCACATTCCTCAGCTTCTGCTTGAAGGTGACTGGGAGAGCTAAGAAATACAGTAAAACCAGATACATAATCATGGATAGCCTTTTTAAAAAATGTCCTCATAATTAATCCTTTCAACCTATCAGCTAATTGGTTAATAAACTCCTACCAGTGATCTTGACAGTGGCAGACGTCATCTGATCAGCACACACACAGCTGTAGACTCCACTGTCTTCGGGCACAGGTTTCCATATCAGGAGCTCCAGTGTGGTCTCCCTTTTCCTTATTTGGTACTTCACGCTATTCTTCAGCACCTCATCCTCTTTCCTCCATTCTACTGGTATTCCAGGTTTGGAAATTTCACAGCGCAATATGACACTGCTGCCCTCTTCTGCTTGCAAATTCTTGAGTTGTTGTATAAATATAATAGGAATAGCTGGAAAATAAGGAGTGACATCATAAATATATAAATAGAAATAGGATTAAAGCTTTGTGTGATAGTTTAAATTAGTTCCATTTGCGGCTGTTCATGTAGTCAATGCAATAACAGTGAGTTATTGCATGTTACATGCATCTGTATTTTTCCAAGTGATCTTGTGTGAAAAAAATTGCACTGTTCCCTTTATACTTGCATGACCTTGCAATGAATGTGAAAAATTTTGTAAATACTAAAAAAAGCTTTTGTGTAAAATTGTGTAAGGTAAACTGCTAGTGTCATGAAAAGAGCTATACCGTGTACTTTGAGACTTGCTGTTGTGTGGTGGTCTCTGCACTGGGATGTATACTGTCCAGAGTCTTCAGGTTTCAGGGCTTTGATGGTTAGAGAGTTGATTGTCTTCCTCTGTTTCATCACATACTTGTCTCCTGGCCTGATGCTCTCAAAACCTTTCTTCCAGTGGACCTGGACCCCAGGCAGAGAGTATTCACAGGTCAGGGTGACAGCTTCTCCTTCTTTGGCCTCCATAGGCTTCAAATGCTGGATGAACTCTGCTGGGATGGCTAGAAAATGACAGTGAGGAGAGGAAACCTTTAATAATTATAATTGTTCTGTATAATCATTTACAATCTGCCAGAAACATTCAATCCATAGCAGTCACATGGCAAATAAATTCCTATTCATACCTTTAACAGTGACAGCAGCCCTAGTTGTAACAGATCCTGCACTACACTCGTACACTCCAGCATCTGTTTTGCAAACTTCTCGAATGGTCAGCCGAGCTTCACACCCCAAACGACTAGTAAAGTATCTTGAGGAGTTCCACATTAGACAGCCATCTTTATACCACAGGATGTGACATGGTTTGGAGGTCACACAGGACAAAATCAAACCACCTCCTTCAATGGCCTCACAGTCATCCAGTGCCTTACAAATGGTGGGACGCCTTTCTGGTATCATGAAAAGATGATGCATAATACATATGAAATGTAACAAGAAAATACACATTAAAACCCACAGGAAAAATCAACACTTTACCTCTAACCAACAGTGAGGCGTAGGATCTTTTGTCCCCTGCTGCAAAGGAAATAGTGCCAGTGTCTTTACGGGCAAGCTGTTTAAATGTAAGGGTGTGGAAGCCTCCTGAAAGCACCTGAATCTCATTGAGTTTATTGGTATAAAGCAAAGTCTCATCCAGATACCACTTGGCCCCAATGTAGTCACTAGGAGAAATTTGACACCTGAATGTGACTGTGTCACCCTCGAGACACTCAACATCTTCCAATTCATCCAGAATCACCACCTTTTGACCTGAGACGGAAAAGACAAAACTCTTACAAACTTTATAATATAAATTAAATATATGACATATAATCATGACCTATTAACATCATTAGTATTTTACTATACCAACAATTTTACTCAGTAATGGTAAAAATTTAGCATCATGCTTTGCGGTATTTATAACCAATTCCAGTTCAATAATACACTGTTAGTTCCTTTGTTTTACTGTTGAGTTTACTATTACTGCCTGATGTGCCACAGTTTAATTTAAATGATCCACGCTCACTGAACAATATGATCTCACCTTGCACAGTCAGCTGTGCCCGGCTTTGCATGGTACCAACGTCACATATATAAATATCTGTGTCCGATTTCTCCAGTGAGGTGATGGTTAGGGACAGCACCACACCCTTCTGCCTGATGACATACTTCCTTCCAGATCGCAGTTCAATCAAGCCCTTCAGCCAGGTCACACGCTTGGCTGGGCGCCTCGTCTCACACTCAAGTGTCACCTTTCCTTTTTCTTCTGCTCTAGTGTCTTTCAACTCCCTAGCAAATGTATGCTGTAACTCTGAAATGAAAAGGGAGTTAAGGAAAGATCTCATACAATCTAGTCATAAAAACCCAAAGAAATCAAAGTGTTGAGATGATTTAGGTCTTTTCCATCTGCACCTCCTTGGCACAACATATATTTTACCTCTGTCTTTAATAAATAGTTACTATCTTTTTAAAATAAAGGATTAATCAAAAGTCAAATCAAAGCTACCTCTGATCTCAAGCTTGGCACGCGAGGCTACGCCATCAGCCTCACAACAGTACTCTCCAGAGTCTCGGATAGTGGTATTTTTGATCAGCAATCGTGCCAGATGTTTCTCCACACTCATCTCATACTTAGGGCTCTCCTTGATGAGGCGCCCATTTTTTAGCCAGCGGATGGCGACTTCTGGTTTGGTGATTTCACAGGTCAGCTCTGCATCCTCACCAGGCACTGCCTTGACGTTCAACAGGTCCCTGAAGATGTGCACTGGCTTCTCTGTGTGAGAAAATGCACACTGGCTTAAATACTCATTTACTTGCAACCATACTCAACAACATAAAACAATCTATACAGCAGTACAAGACCATTTTTTGTATGTTTCAAATAGTATATTTCAAACTCTCCATGCATGGCTATATTTTAAAAAAAGACTAATATTTACCTTTAACAAAAAGCATGGTCCTACAGCTTAGGTCTTTAATTGTGAAGACCACATCTCCAGCGTCAGTAAGTATAGCATCTCTAATTGTCATCATATACTTGCGACCATTTTTGATAAGCTGAATACGGCTATTGGTAACCACCAACTGGCCGTTAATTGTCCAGGAAGGCTTATCATCAAGATCATGGGAGAGAAGACACTCAAAAGTGCAGGCGTCTCCCTCAAGGACAGTGGTTGTCTTCAAACGCTGGACAATTGTAATGTGTAAGTCTGTAAATAAATACAATCATAAAGCAGCTGTAAACTCCTCCATATCTCAGCAGTACTTCTTGTATTTCACATTAAGCTATACTAATAGACTACAGAATAAATAAAGAATTACCTTCAAATGTTTAAATTCTTAAAGGGTTTAAGTCAGTTTTAAGAGAAAATATTGGTTTATGATTCAGAAATGCAGGAATCAAAGTTGCAATGCCTGTACTGAGTTTAAGGAAGGTAACCTCAAATAAAGCAATTTACTTTCTAGCTTAAGAGCTTATTCCAAATAACCAAGTGGCATTTATTTTTGCTACTACTCACCATGTACTATGACTTTAGCATTGGTCTGACTTGTGCCCAGGTCACATGTGTACTGTCCTGCATCCTCCTTACTCAGTGAATGGATGATCAATGCCATAGACTTTCCAAACTGGAGCAGCTCATGTTTATCATCAGCTGTCAGAACCATACCATCCTTCTTCCAAACAGGGGTCACTGTCTCTTTGGAAATTTCACACTGAAGACAAAGCTCCCCTTGCTCCTCTCCAACTACATCCTCCAGAGGCCTTAGGAACACTGCTGGGCATTCTGGGACACAATACAGTAGCTTTTATTATTGGCATTTATGTTTCTGAGAAATTAACACAGAGAAGTTTAAGCATCAGAAAGACTCATCAGTTACTCCTATCACCGACCTTTGACCTTTAAGGTGGTTGTCTCAGTAAGAAGGCCTGCTTTGAAGGTAACCCTGCTCTCCTGTGGCCAAAGCTTCTTGATTGTGAGGCTGTGCATGGTGCCCATGTGGTGAATCTTGTTGATGGTGTTGGAATAGAGCCGGACATTGTTGAGGAGCCATTCCACATTGGCCACCACATAGTTGAGTTCACATGAGAAAGTGGCAATGCCATTCTCCTCAATTTCCACTGGTTCAAGGTGTTTGACCAACTTTAGTGTTCGCACTACAATAAAAAGGCACAATTCATTAGTCAAAGTAACCTAAATAGGCAGTATATTGATGTTTGCTTCATGTTGAACCTACCTTCTACCTTAACGTGTGCTGTGCTCTGTGAACCTCCAGCCAGGCAACGGTACTGTCCTGCATCTATCCCTGTCAAGCCGTGAATGATCAGTTCTGCTCGTTTCCCCTCCCTCTTCATGCTGTATTTATTAGAGGATTTCAGAGCTGTACGCCCCTTAAACCACCGCACCAACCTGGGAGATGGGGCAAACTCACAGCTCAGCGTCACAGAGCTGTTCTCTTTTGCCTCCATGTCATCCAAGTGGTGGACTACCTGAAGAGGTCGCTCTAGAGGGAAGAGATGTAAAGGCAGTTTTGAGAAACACCAAAAAAAATGTGTATTTCCAATATTTCAGTAGAAAACATGATTTTATCAGCTTAAGACTACAATTAAAAGACTGTCCCACTGTATAGTCATAGGAGGTGTGGGAGACTTACCTTTTACCGTAAGCTGAGCAGTGGAACGACTCTTGCCAGCTACAAAGACCACAGGGCCTGACATGGAGCTTTCTGTGGAGGTGAAGCACAGGCTGTGGAGGGTACCCTCTCTGTCAATGTTCACTTTGTTCACTTCCGCACATGCCTCCAGAACCTCACTGTTCAGTGTCCACTTTGGTGGCCTCCCTGATTTCAAGTTAGTCTCTACCTGGAATAGTGCAGGTTCTGGCTCCATCACCTCCACTGATTTCATCCCCCGCACTATGGTGATAGCCTGCTCTGCATGTACAGCATAATACATATTACCTCTACTGCATAATTCCTGCCTTATAATACTTGACTTTTTTAAATGTCACTCATTATAGAGTGACTTTATAAGTGTGTGAATCTCACCCTCTACCAGAAGCTGACAAGATGTTTTATCATCCCCTGCATCACATGTATAGGTGTCTTCATCTGAGGAGCAGACATCATTGATGGCAAGCTGCCTGTAGATATCTTGGCTGATTAGCTGATACTTCTTGCTTGGAAGTAGCTCCTTCCTGTTCTTGTACCACCTGACTTCAGCATTAGACCGTGACACCTGGCACTCCAGCAGACCTCGGTGGCGATACATGGCTATCTTTACTCTCAGAGGGCGCACTATTTGGACTGGAAGCTCTAAAGAATGGAAGAACAGACTTAAGTGACCAAATTGTGTCATATGTTAATTCTTTATTGTCTTATAAGAACTATTTCTTAAACATTCAACATTTTTTGACTCCCTGTGTTCATCAGAATTCCTTTCATGTCAAGTATAAGGTGTGAATCTTGTGGCTCACCTTGTACTGTGAGAGTTGCATAGGATGAGACACGCTCTGCAGTGAATCTGATTTCTCCTGCATGTTCTGGTCTGACTGACTTGAAGAATAGAGTATGAGTTTTCCCTGAAATCAGATTAAACCCAGTATTTTATTATTTTTATTATCCTTCCCTCACTTAATTCTCTGAATTTCCCTGGTGGTGAGTAAACAATTAACATGACTGCTTCCAAATGATTGAAGATCATCAGTTCAAGCAAATGATAAGGCTAGCACCTAAAAATTAAATATGGCTGCTAAGATAACTGATCTTTTACCTTGGTGTCTGATCTTAATACTGTCCCCAGGACGGATCCGGCAATCATCTCTGTACCACCGACCATCCACATCCACCTGGTTGACCTCACACAAGAAGTTTACAGGTTGACGCTCGATCGTATCAATATCTTCCAGCTCCTTCACAATGTGGATGTCCCTAGCTGGCAGGAAATATCCAAACTATGACTCGAAACTTAGTGAAACTAACCGAAGAGAGCTCTTTGTTACCAAACTATTAGGTAAAGACGATCTACGATGAACTACAAAACATGACATATTACACCATATCATTATTTATTCAATGAAAATTAAAGATGGTGCCTTTTTAATATGACTGTATGTTCTGCCAATTGGCATCAAAATTCAGTTTAACTCTTGAATGAGTTAATACTTATCAGTTTCATGGGAAAAAAGAAACATTGCATTAAAGACAACACTAAAGATTTGGTAATACATTCTGCCTCATTCCAACAATTGTTGGACATTTCAACTATAGCATGCACTTTACAACACATGTTAAACCATTAAAAAAAAAAACCAATTCCTCCAATAAGTGGTTCAGGTTGTCATCTGATTCAGAACATAGTTAAATGTAGTGCAGTCATATTTTCATCATATATTCAAGCCCTGGAGATAGTCACTGACCTGAATTTGGGACCTAACACAGCGATGATCTGGGCCATATAATAATTTAATATATATATTAAATCCTGTGACAATGCAAATAGCTCAGTCTACTGTATTACATTACCTCTGACAGTGAGTCGGCCTGAGGTCTGAATGCCGTTGGCTTGAAAGGAGAACAAACCGGCATCTCCCAAAGCCACCCTGTTCAGTATGAGGGAGTGTTTCTTCCCATGTGTGCTGATGCGACAGGTGGGTTTAGATTTAAGCTGCATCCCATCCCTCGTCCACACACCCTCTATGTAGGCTAGGTTAAGAGTAACCTCAAAGGAGCAGCTCTCAGTCTCAGACACCTCTACATCTTCCAAGCCCTTCACCACCTGCAGACGGTTCTCTGGAAAACAAATGCGCACACAGCTTTAGAGATCTAAAAGCCTTTGACTTATTGTGAGAACTATATTGAAAAGTACAAATGCCTTTCAGAAATTAACATACTTGCAGCTGCTACTATTCCTCCAGGTTTATTGTCTCCCATATCTCCTGCTCTTGACTTGGCGTGATTGGAGAAGCTTTGCTTTCTATCACAGTTGGCAGGCTGCAAATACAATGCCATACAAATGTGTATGAGGTGATGCTAAAGTGATGAGATGCTGTCTAACCATAATTATAAAAAAAAATGTCAGTTCTTCCACTAACTCATTCAGCTCCTTCTAACAGTTCAGGGGTACAGACATTACAGATATTGTTTCGTAAATGATCTGTTTAAGTGCATGTGCATAAATTCTTTGGACACCACAACAAAAACAAATCAAATTCCTTTCAGGCTAATAATGACAGAAATCACTACTTCCAAAATGGCAACCCTATCAAAATGGATACACATGGCATTGGTCTCTCATATGGTTTATCCCTGTGATGGCATGCCAGTCAGTAATGAAGAGCAGCATAATCTCTGTCACCTCACTTGGTTCAACACCACCAATATAGACTCAGCTGTGATCCCACTATCATAAGGCTGCATGTGCTGAACTCAGTGGAAGGGAAAGCTTTGAAAAGCCAACAAGAGGCCAGATGAGATCTGACAATCACCTATTGATATGATATTTGAGATCATGAAACACTTAGATGTTGGCCCCTCCCACAAGCTTTCCAAGTGCAGTTCAGTCTGCCTCATTACATTACCTACCAGCTAAAATTGTATTTTATGATGCGTCATAGATGGCATTGTCTTTGGAAACAATTATCTAGATTACCTGTAGAGGCCTAATATGTTATGATAAGCCCATTAAAATCTATTCTGCAAAATAAACAAACAGCATAGAAATAATAACTTAAAATCCTCTGCAGATCAATACAGTAAAGCAGCTTAATACAACTCTGCAATAAATTCAACCATATAAATACATTTTCCAGTGATATCCTATTCAACCGTGATTTACTGTTATGCTCTATTAAACTGCAAAAAGAAAAAATATAATTAATTAGTACACACATTTCAAAATTAAACAAGAATACATAAGCTCACCTACACTGATGCACCCACTCTCAAATTAAGCAGGTGTTCTCTAGAAAGAATACATGCCTGCATACACTCTTTTGGCACCAGTTACAAAAAAGCAAAACTCCTTTATCCAATAAAAAAGAGCTGAATAAAACATCCACCATGGCAACAGATCTGTCTTGTTTTGTTTCTCACAGAGCCTTTAAGATTAACAAGACGTATTTAATCCACCAAAGAGCGTGTCCATGCTTCCTTGTGCATCCCAGTTCCCAAAGTTGACAGGCTATAGTGATTTCTCTTTTTTTCTTGCTGTTATGGAGCATAGTGCTGAACAGCTGACATATCTCTCCCCACACACTAACCTCCAAAATAGCCTTCTGTCAGTATGAGGGTAAAGATAGCTTTGGCTTTAATGGTGCAAGGCAACACATGTTCAACATCAGTGGAACCAACAAAAACAATCAAAATGTATACAGCGGGGCTAGTATCTTTGATGGTGTTCCACTGTGCATCAATGAGGGATTGACCAGCTTAAAAATATGACAATAAAAAGTAGATTCACCTTATTTTAAAGCTACCCTTGTATAGCATGAGAAAGTAGGTCTGCAGCACTTGAATCTTTTCTTTACTTGATGAGACCAAAATGACTGGTCATAGATAACATCGGAGGAGTCTATGTACTATAAGACTGATGTATTTTAATCACCTGCTCTGCACAACACTGACCCACATCTGTCAGTGTCCTAAACCTGTTAGAGACAGAGATATCAAAGTCCATGGATCTCCACAGTACGTTTCCTCCACTGTCAATGCTGAAAGGTCATGAAAGATGTAGCTATATAAAGTTTGCATTTCTCTTGGTCATAGTGTGGTCAGACATATTAGCCTTTAAGAATGGGCCTGTCCTTAAGCACACATATACAGAGACACACAAATTGTCTCTGTATATAACACCTGATCTACAATTGACGTCATTTACTGACGCCAGAATAGGCAGGAAGGTGGTGTGTACCAACATGAAACCACACTCTCAAAAGCTCAATATGCCCCAAAAAAACAAATATAGGAAACATTACACAGGGACGATCAAAAGCCTACCAACTGACCATGCTTCAGCCTTTATTATAGTGTTGTCACAATTTTTACATAGCTTAAATTTGTGGGAATCCCTCATCAAAAAAGAACAAAGCCAGTGCCAGCCAGCATTGTGTAAACCTCAGTTTGACAGACAGTTCCATGTGCCACTGAGCCCAGTCCAGTGAAACTGTATCAGCAGAGATTATCTTTGTGGAGTCCTGCTGGAGCACAAAAAACAACCTGTCATCACTGAGAAAGAGAATGGTGGTCCACAGAAGCCAGCCAGTCTCAATTTACAGCAGCTTATTCATTACAATGCTTTAAGAGGTAAAATATAGTCAATTTAGGAACATAAAATCTTTCAGTGACTTTGCATTTTGACTGTATTTTTCTAGACAGGATGTCATTGTTTCTCAAAATGGAAGATGAACAGTCTCTAATGTCTTAAAACTGTGAAGATGGCCAGCAGATAAGCTTTACATGTTGAAATGTGGACCTTCGTGGACAGTGCACAAATTCTAAAAATAGAGTCATGGTAAAGGAACCAAGTCAATTTGAAGATCTGTTGAGGGAATTTAGAACTTGATGAAACAGCTGAACGCTCCACCTAAGCCTCTGGATCATGTTTGGAAACACTCCACTCCCCCTCATGTGTTGGACATTTCTTTTGAGCCAGACTCTCTACACTAGACAGACGCAATAACAACGGAATATACTGTAGAACTCTCCAGCAACCTATAATTATTTACAAATGTGTCCAATGTAGTTATCTAGGTGACCTAAAAATGAATTTTACTCAGGGTTTGTGTGTGATACCTAAATAAAAGTGTGTTATTTTTATCAGATATATCCCTAACATTCATAACCACGTGCTATAGCCAGGAAGCCACAGCCATACAGTAGAACAACATTAGATGTCCTTGACTGAGTGCAGTCTTGGCACATCTAATAACAGCATAGCCTTCAGTCTGATAACTATAGCCATAGGAGTCTGTCCAGCAGTGAAACAGATCACTGAAAAAAAATTCTGGTCATATTTATAAATATAAAAGTATTTTTTATGGCTGCCTGCACATAAGTCCCAGCAAGTATAAGTCATCCAGTACATCAACTATGATATACATAAATATAGGTTTAAAAACAGCACCTCAGAGAGGCCAGGTCATTCAGAAGTAAGGATGAGAAGGGGTTCATCAATTTATGAAAGACTGCATCTTTCTTTTTTTTCTCAGGAAAAGCCTTGTTTATTTCAGTGAAACAATGCCAAACCACATTCTGCAAGTATGCACGGCTCTGTAGTGAAAGAGTTCATGCGCTTAACTGTCCTGCCTACAGTCCAGGCCTGGCATCCACTGAACACAAACAAATACAACAAAGTTGAGAGGCTAAAATCCTATATCAGGCAAGCATGTGAAAAAATAGCACATTGCAGATGTTGGTCTCCTCAGTTCCCACATGCATACTCAGTGTTGCAAGAAGAGAGGAACACAGTAGTGAAAATTACCTTGTCCCAACTTTTTTTGAACCATTTTGCTGACATCAAATTCAAAATAATCAAAACTATTCTATATTCAATAAAATGTAGGAGGCAAATGATTTGAAAATGACTGAATTCAGCTTTCATTTATATTTTACACAGCATCCCACATTTTTGGAAAGAGGTTACACCTGCACAAGAGAAAATACATCATTTCACTGCATCCTCAAATGTGTAAGGAAGATTGACAATCATTAAAGCACACTGCAAAAACAAAATGACTACACCTTATTCAATTTGTATTAATTTTAGTAGTGAGTAAATAGGACAGTGCAAACCTCCCTGAAGGTTAAACTAGATACATGCTTAGGTAAAAGTTAAAAAAAAATGAAAAGGGAATTATTTTTTTCCTTTCTTCTTTGCATTTTTGCCTTTGGCTGGTTCTTCTTCTTCCTTTCCTGAGGCAGCTTTAATTCTTTTCTTTCCCAGGGGGGTCTTTGCATACCAGCTCTGTTGAAAAATGGAAAGAAATCATCCGTTAGGTTAAAAATCTGTTTTTATCATTTTAATGCCAACAGTGACATGACAGCAAATGACAACAATGCTGTCAAATCATGAAAATGTAATGAAAACCTAAAGAGTAACTTAACAACCTCTGAAAATCTTGTTTGCTGACCTCTCATGTTTAACTTTTCACCTAGCTGAGAGGTGATCTACAGTACAATTGTACTTTTTGACCCCTTGACCCCCCCTGCTGGATGTTACAACAAGTCCACTTCTCGCTACAAACATCAGAGTTTCTGAGATCCGAATAAAAAAAATGTGAAGCTTTGTAGCATCGTTGGGCAGCAATATTCTGCTCATTAGCCTGTTGTTAAGTTACTCTTTACATAGAAGATATCCACTTTACTTTCAGGGCCTCCTCCTCTTCCTGGAACACAGGGTCAATCTTGGCTAACGGGGAGACAAATTCAGCAGCAGTCAGCGGTCTTTTTGCCTGCTGGATGACTCGACGTTTGGTAACAACACTCTGAATCACTTGGACTATTTGACCTGGAGTGTAGCCATCAGAAATCTTTGCAAGAGAGCTGAGGTCCAAGTCCTTTGTCACTTCACCTCCGTGTTTTTTGATCAGTTGCTTCCACAGGACTGAAGGCAAACAGAGTCAAAGCCACTTTTAACACCAACTTAATAAAAATAACATAATTATATTATAAAACTCAAGTTTATTTGACAGTGTCTTGTCTTTACTGCATCTTGAGCCGTAGTCAGGTCTTGGGATGAGGATGATTTTGCTGAACATTTTACACAGAGACTTTATCTCAGCACTTAGCGGATCTCTAGTTGTTCCTATGATCAGAACACGATCCTCCCCTTTGATCACTTTGAGAAACTTGGGCAAATCTTTCTTCAACCGCTTAGGGTCCAAC
>VUQS01039446.1:6069-24690 GCA_015108495.1 Heterochromis multidens | reverse complement strand
CACACACACACACACACACACACACATACACACACACAAACAAATAAGATTAAAAAGTGAAACTAAATCGACTGAGTGTGAAAATACTCCTTGACCAGAGGAAAAATCATAGAAACAAACTCTGCCACCTCACCGGCATTCAATGAACCATTGCTGAATTTGCGCCTTCATGCTTTTGCTCATGTCATCACCTTCCATATCTCGTAGTTGGTTCGTCACATCCACTATAGCCTTTTGGTAAGCTTCCTCATGCTCCACCTGTTTTACTCGTGTGGAAGCTTCAATGGCCTGGGCGGTGATTTCTGCAGGGCGTGGCACCTGATATTTTGGATCCATAGTCTTGCACAAAACAAAAACAAAAGAGATTTTTGAGAAAAAATTAGCAGATCACACTCAGTCCTCAGTACTCTAGTCGTTCCTTTTAAACATAAAAAAATTTTTAAACTTTAAAAATAAATATGTGGCTTAACTTGATGACGCCCCATTTTACTCACCATTCTCAGAAAAATCATCTCTTCCTCTCTGGCAATTTTTGTCCTCTTCCTCTGTATGTAACCCTTCCACACCTGCAAATTACATAAAATTATATCTGTGAGCATGAAGGAGTGCTCACACAAAAGAAGAAGGCATTGAGGCATGTTATGTCGGTAATAATGGACCTTCTGGATGCAGATTGCAGCTAATTCAGCACTTTCTTCTGAATTAGGTTCCTTGATCCTGTATGTCCTGTTCATATTTAAGTTTTTTATATTGAACTTTGCCCTTTCACGTCCCTGCCGTGCCCTCTCTGCGACTTGAATAATCTTCACGGCCTCCTCTTGACTCATCTCCTTGGCCATTACAGGCTGTGGGGACCAAAAATAGAACAGACAAAAGTACTGAAATACTTTCTTCCTGACACTGATTCATTAAATGTAACAGTTATTGCATAAGTATGTAACAAAATGACAGGAACAAATGAAGTCAGAAAATTTCAGGACTTTAATTAAAAAGATTTGGCTACTTTTCAACTCACTTCAGGAGTTTCAGTAACCTCCACCATTTTAAGGATATCAGCCAGCATTGCCTTTCTTTCTTGTACTTCTTTGTTGCATTCACTGAGAAAATAGCGAGGGATGGGGATCTCGAGGTCGGCCTAACAGGACATCAAAGTACACAGTTGTTATTATGTAGACCCATCCTTGACACAGGGAATGGGTCAGCATATGTCTAATTTGATTATATCTTGCTTTAAAAAATAAAACTTACAGGTATGAGCTTCAAATCATGAAGGATATCATCCATATAGTGGTACTCTGAAAACTCTTTTTCCACCATTTCATTTTTCAGCTCTAACACTCTCCCCATTACGTTGTCAAGAACTGAACGAATAAATCTTCTCTTCTGAGGGTGGACCACCAGGTCATACACCTTCTCCAGCTGTCTGAAGATTTGGATGTAGCGTACAAAAAGCATGGCCAGACGCTGGAAGAAAACTACTCTGTCCTTTTCAGGGCGAGCGGGCTCGGCTGGTAGTTCTTCAGCTAGCAGGCAGCTCAGCTCTAACTGGGCATCTGCCCACAGCTGGTTGTATGTCCTGAAAGAGTGGAAACAATCTGATGAGCGTGTACCTGAATAAATAGTATGTGAGTGATAATCCTGAAGAAGTACATCAGAATTTATGTAGGTTAGAGACTGTTCAAAGAATAATAATCCCCTTTTTGGTATTACTATATTTTATTAATAAAAAGTAATTACTTACAAATGCTAAGAATAACAAAGTTATAAATTTAAAGAGCAAAAACCAGCAAAAATCAGTTGACAAACTGCTCAGCAGTCAGTGGAAATTACTGCTATTGAGCCGAATTGGAGTCTCATTCGTTTACATTGACTGGAGGGCCAATGTCAGGATTGACAATAATAATAAACTGAATAACCCATGTGTACTCGCCACCCCATATTAATCTGCCACAAAAAAGGGGGGGGGGGGGGCTAATTTATGTTATTCTGGGATATCGTTACTGTAATACTTTCCTTACTTTGAGTTATTAGGTATAGGTATATTCCAGTTTTAAGCACAACAAGCTAACATTAAACAATTGTAACCGCTGACTTTACAACAACAAAGGATGTGGCTTTTGGAAAGGTTACCTTTGCGACATATTTATGCCTCCACAGAGAGAAAACGTGTCCCGTATCAAACACCAAATAACCAAACAAGTCCTTCTGAGCCAAAACTAAACTGAGGGTAGCTAGAGCGTATCAAACAGCAGGTCGGCCTTCAGTGCTTGATCTGTTCCCATAGTAACAGTAATACAGGAAGTCTGTCCGCAATGGAAGTCGTGTTTCCCTCCGCGTTTGGAGTTAGGGCGTAGGTTAGGTTGTAAGCGTTGGGATATCACTGGGCTGAAGTTCAGCACCCCAGGTTAGGGTAAGGTTATGTTCAGGTAAAGGTAAGAGAAAACAGAGCCTTTTGACGGGAAACACAGACGCAACACCTAAAATGACACAACATTGTTTCTTTTCCCACCACGATTAATGTGAAAATATAGACTTCTACATATATTATTATTATTATTATTATTATTATTATTTTATAACAATAATAATAATAATTTCATCTTCCTTTTCTCATTTATACTTTTTCAACCACTAATAACTAATGAATGACGAAATGTACACCTAAAGGTTCATCAAGCCACATCAACTCTTTACGCAACAGTTGAGACACCACTAGATGACGTGAATGCATGCAAAGTGCAAATGTGCATCTGTGTGAGCACAAATAGAAGCCTGTTAATAAATGATTACAGATTAAATAATGAAGCAGTCATCAGACTTCACGCATTAATTGATTTGCCTCAATATTAGAACAATACACATTGCGCTGAAACTATAGTTTGTATTTTAAAGGGGATTGGAGTCACAATACCAGGAGCTGAGTCAGCAGAGGTCCAGCTTTCTCTATCAGATGTATCTGAAATGTAGCAACCCACTAATTATACCATTCTGTAAGCTCTGCCACGCTTATACGTATAGTTATATAGTTATACATAGTTGTCACAGGATTCTGTTCAGTATGGGAGGGAAACAGCCGTATGGCTGCTCCAGGAAGCGCAATCTCTGCAGTGCTTAGGCGGTCACAAGACTTGGACATCGGTGAACAAAAACATCGGCACGCTGACAGGTCAGCTAGAAGCTTACAGGCCCACAGATTCTTCTCTTCTCTGCACCCAACATCCAACAAGTTGCTCTTTTTGGAAAACTTCACTCTCATGGGCTGCCGCGCAACGGTCTTTGTCGTGTATGTTTTTCTTTTTTTCTTTCGTTCTTTTTAATGGAAGTTTCAGATCAGGGGACTTTTTCAGATCTTCAACCATTATTTTACCCATAAGAGGGTCGTTTTTATTTGAAATTGAATAGTCCCGTTTAACTAAAACTAATGATGTTTTGGTGCGTAAAGGAGTGGCTCATGCCTAAGTGAGCGAGTGCCACTGGAAGAAATTACACCAAAGATGTCAACATTGCTTTACCACCCACTCAAAATCGATTGTATTACCTTCAAGAAGGTGGCTCCTCGTATAAATAGGAACGCATTATTTCAAGAAAGACGGTGGTGAGCACAATCTGTTGGCTTTCTCTCCTATCGGGACCACAGATAACGAAGAATTTGCTGAAGACAACTGTGTCCACCTTCCAGGACATAAGCATCTTTAACTCCTAAACTAGTAAGTTTTAAATTCAACTAAATGCATTTGTGTTACCCTTCTATTAAACAAGGGGAAACTGGAGTGATGTGTGATGATTAACTCCACTTTTAGAAGTTACCTATTTTACCTCTAACATTTAGTTTTTAGTAATGTTTTCTATTGTTGGAAATGTGAAGGATTTCAAATATCAATGCTGATTCATGTGTTGATGTAAATCATAATGCAAATTGTGCAACTGTGTTTTTGGTAATTGCAATCAAGCAAATAAGGCATTATTTTTTAATGTAACCTCTCTGTAACAAAAACCTGTTTGCTCATGTTTTCAGACAGTAAAGTCATGCAGGTGGAAAGGAAATGGCATATACTGCTCACTATCTTCTTTCTGCTCATCACTTCGGGTCAGTGTATGGACAGCAAGGAGGACAAGCAGAAAGAACGAAGGACCCTGTTGGATCTAATCTTACAGGTTATCAAAGACAGCCAGCAAAGGGAGAAACCCATCTCCAGGTGCTGTAGCAGTGGACTCTTCACTTCAGCACAAGACATGAAGTTCTCCTCCCGGGAAAAGCCTTTCTATGTCCCTAGGCTGGATAACAGTAGACTCTCAGGTAAGCTGATAAGATTTATTTTTAGGTTCTGATGATGAAAGCATAATCCCCATTTTACAGTTGGGGACAGCTGTCAGTGTTCTGGTCAGTGTTGTACGTCTTATTCAAGAGCTTCATTTAGCTGAATGGAAGCTGGTTTATTCAAGTTAAGTCGATAAATTTGGTAAATAGAATTCAATTCTACACGTCTATAAATGCTGTTTAGAAAGGTCAGTGTCCAGATCTGTCTGTCCTCCAATGTCCAACTAAATTTAAAGTGGTTGCAATAATGAATATAATGCAGGTATGACATATTTTTTTACCACGTTTCTTCATCATGTGTGCCCTTGTTTAACTGATTGTTCGACAGATGGAGATGTGGATAGGTACTGTTAATTAAGGTAGAAGGGGCATGGTCATGCTAGACTTGTGAATGAGTCATTCAGTATGATTCACTGTGGACTCTTAAGCATGAATGATGAGAACCCAACATGCAAACAGGCACTGTAGTGTCCTAGAAAGCATCTCCAGTCACATTCATCTCTGCAAGACATATCAGACAGAGCAGATGAAACAGATTGGTTTGGTTGTGACACGTACGCAGCATTGCATCACGGACACAAAGACTTTTTTTTGGCCGTTATGGAATGAAGAGCCTGTATGAGGAGACTATAAACACTGGACTTTATTTGTCTGTAAAGACTGTCCAGAGCATGTTACTGATACAAGCATCTGAATTCTGTGCTAACGAATTACATTTAACAGCATTATTACTAAAACTGAGTTGTCTTAGAGGTCTCAGAAAGTGATTGGTGGTGCTTTGCCTTCACTGGCTCATGTAAAGCATTATGTCAGGACTGGAATCAGGGCATTTTAGTAAATCTTTGATTAACACTGCATCTCGTCAGACCTTAGAAAGACCTTAGAAAGAAGTTGGGCCCGAGTTTGAATGTGATAAAGAAAAGGAATCCAGAAAATCCTTTTATGCAACTGTTATTGCTTTAACATACAGTGGAAACTCAAAGAGTAGTCAAGAGCTGTGCCTCATTGGTATGTATGGGTGTGGGGGTATACTAAGGGCTAGGTTGACATAATGTGTTGTTTATCTACAATATCAGATTCTCGCCAACAGCACTATCAATTAGATCATGTTGTAGAGATGTTGCACAGGCATTATACAGCTTAAAGTCTTGGCTCCAGCTTATGCAGTTGGAAAAATACCTTTCTCAGACCACTGACTGGATGGAATTCATCTTTTGAGGATATTAAGAGCAACATATTAGCAACTGGTGCGTGCAACGTTACCAAAGATTCGTGGTCACGCAAGGATGGATGTTTTGAACACAATGAGGAGGATAGAGAAACATCTATATATCAACTAATATGTGTCCCATACTCGGCTCTGTCTGTTCCTCTAAAGCTATGATTGTGTCATCAGAATGACAGTCAAGAAAGACATAGGCCTACATAAAGGAACACATTTTTTTTCTAGCTGGTTTCAGCTGTTCAATGTTTTCTCTTCATGGAAGATGAAATAAGCTTTGGACTGGCAGCTGAAGACTTGCATTTTAATAGTGCTGATGTGCATTCACTAATGCTTGAGATATGTAGACCTTTTGTAATGAAAACACGACTTTGTGAAATTCAGGCTGCTATTTTCATATTGCTCATCTGGACTTTCCCTTGATGGCAAGGTTGTCTTCTGTATTTGCTAAATTCATTTTGTAATCTTCTTTATAATTTTTAGTGCAGCTAAGTGGTTATCTTCCATATTTATCCCCCTGTTACAGCATTGCATGTTCCTGGTTTGGGGGCTAATGTTCTGTTTGCCCAGTAACTACTTACTTATTCTGATGAGCATTAAACTCCCATACAATAATCTCTTTAGCCTGTAAGCATGGCCATTGTGTTATCAGACTGCTGTGTGTGTTGCCTGTGTGGACAATTAATACAAACAGAGGTTCTTGTTGCCCTTATTACTACACAAAATTTCCCTACAGTGTGAACTACTGAGAAAAATATGATGGTGTAGATCAATCAGAGAAAAACTACATTTGATGCACCACTGAAGAAGAATTCACAATGAACAATGTTTAGGATTCTACAGTTGGGACTTATGTTAATGTGAGATGCCATAAGTGCAGTAAAATCATTTTAATGCAAAAAATTCCCAAGGTTATTAATCATGCAAAGCAACTGTGCATCCTCATGTAAAGTGGTGACAATGATATTATTCCTGAAACACAATGCAGGATGCAGGAGGGAGACTTTTGACATTCCCTTAGTCATTGTGATTCATGCATAACTTTGCTCAGTTGTTGATCGAGAAGCTAACAGTGAGTTTCTTTTCCAGAAATTTTTCCCAGACATGCAAACATGAAAGAGAAAATCATTGAACATTTTGGAGGTAAGAAACTTAACATCAAAGATGGCATTAGGGGTGCAAGCTTTCAGTCTCGGTTGCATTTTTCTTCTGTGCTTTTCAGACTTTGCAAGACTATTTGTTTCTGACAAATAACTTTCAGATCATAGTTGGCACTTATCCAATGCAACACTTGTCTGGAAATTCCTAGTTTTGCTCCTGTGAGAAAATCATTTTGTTTCCAAGCCAGCATACAGTATGCTCAGGTCATAGAAAACTTCATGAACACTGGGGCTGTAGTAAGTTAGGAGAGGGTTGCCTGTAGGGCAGCAGTACTGAGAAACAGCACATGGTCTGAAGCTGACAGTATTAAGCTGAAGGCAGTGCCACATTAAGCTGATTATTTGTCTCAGGAACTATGTGTAGAGTTCATTAGTGATGTGAAAATCTGGAAGCTTAAATGTTAGATGTGCTTATAATTGAAGACTCAATTCCCCTGCACACTAAGCCCAGTTAGACCTTTAGTTAGACTCGTTAAACATGTCTGTTCACTTTTACTCTGTTGCGTCCTCTTTCTGTTGTTTACTCACAATCTTCCTGTAGGCTCAAGTTTAATTATACCTGCAAGTAAGATGAAAATGATCATTTTGTCTGATGAGACCTTTTTCTGTTAAGCAGGACCAGTCAAGTTCTCATCGGAATGCAAAACACACTTTCATAGAGTTTATCACAACACAAGGGATTGCTCAACACCAGCATGTATGTATGACTTTTCCTCCTGTAATGTTGCTATTTTCCTAATGTGCTCAATGTCTTTATCATCATTTTATTTTGCCTAAAAGTACCTCAAAACCTATTTTTTGAACTGGTTACTAAGAGAGTTACGGTTTACGGTAACAAGACATTTTAACAGTTTGCTCCCTTCTTTCGGGATGGAGTTGTCACATGCTAATAATATGAAATTTAAATCAACTATCAGTCAAATCTGATCCAGCCATGCCCACCCAGTCCTAGTAAAGAAGCTCAATTTAGGTTAGGAGTGCTAAACTCTATGTTTAATAACACTTTCCATTTAGCAATGAAAACTTTGAACTTTTCTTAAATTATAAAAAAAATTTAGATTTTTAGATGAAGGATCTATACCAAGGTTGTCAGTCATATATCATGTGGTAGGCCAGATCTGGCCCACTGGCTGGCTTTGTGGAGAGTAAAACCTGCAGAGAATGAGGGCATAGTCATTGGCCTTTTCACTGTATTTTGTGCCAGGAAGCGTTGTGTTAGGGGATCATATCATGAGAGTGGTTGTCCAAACTGTTAATTTTATCTGAGCCAGAAGTCTGAATCACTGTCAGTTTTATAGCCTTCTTAGTGACTAAGATATAACCCATGGCCTGCAATACCACACTGAACAAAGTGTGTGATTTACAACAATCATGTTTTATTTTTGTTTTTTTTGTAATAGAAGTAGACTGACCGCAAAAATATAAATTTATTGTTGAGATTGCAGCTATTTTTCTTAAGCTATTGCATTCACAGTCATCTGTATTATAAATAGATTGTTTATTTAATACAAAAAAGTTTTTAACTAAAAGAATGTGAAAAATTTGGGGGTGTTTTTAAGTTATTATGCAATAGTTTTACTTCTGAGATCAAACTGAACTGTATGCAGCCTTTGAAATAAAATTAGTTTGACATTTCTGTTGTACACAATAACGCCGAGGGTCTCTAGTAGAAGTAAACAAAGCTAATTCTAATGCTCAAAGGGATTTAAACTATTGAAAACTTTGTATTATTATTTGATTTTTTTAAGACCTTTAACAATTTGGGAATGTAGTATGAAAGTTCTGTTCTTACTTCTGTGATATTTATGATATGGGAATTAAAAAGAAAATGTCAAACAGACTCCATCAGTGATTGCAGACAGTAATGCTGGGTGCTCATTTATCACGGATATTTGTCATTGTTATCTATTCATTGTGGATAGAATAAATTAGAGAGAGAAGCTCCTCCTTTTCCTGATGCCTTTCGCACATACAGTATGATAGAGTCAAACAAGCATCAAATTACATCACATAATCAGAATTGTCCCATGGTTAAGGACATTTATTTAAAGCCTGACAGTGAGACATGATGGCCAAGTAAGACCATACTGGCAACTGGGTCACATACAGGATGCTAGACTGGGATGAGGCAGAGTATTGTGGAACACAGTTCATTTCTCATGCTAATTTTACAGATGGTGATATTAGACAACATGACTGATTTTGTACTTAACATGCAGGGCTGCTATTTTAAAGGGACTTTACATTCTCAGTCAGGATTCAGCATGTTTGCAGCACCTCTCAGTACTGCCTCTTAGGTTTATTTCTTTATAATAAAAAATTCTTTCACATTTTGATTGGCTGTATTATATACTGAATGCCTTTTAGTAGTAAGTTAAGTGCATGTTATTATACATGGGACCAGCAGTACATGGTTTTACATGTATTTTATGCTAAACCTATCTTATACCTTATGCCCACATTGCCATTTATAACACAGTTTTAAAATTTGATACTTTGTTTTTACTGATTTGTTTACAAGGAAGGCATAACATAATTTTTTTTCTCCACTGTTTTTACTTTTCAGATTACAAAAGATGTGCAAGATTGCTAACACGATTAGCAATGAGTCCACTCTGCATGCAATCCTAGATATTGCATGTAAGTTAAAGTTCTCTTGTTCTTGGGTGGGGTTTTTTTCTGCTCTCCAGACCTGACTAGTGTGTGGTTTTTTTTGTCATCATCCTCTGAATCAAAACAACAAAAGTTAATTAAGATAGAAGCATTATGTTGCATACATTTTAAAGGTCTTTGTTGCTCTTGATCAGTTTAATTGAATGTGAGTCTGATATGCGACTGAGGAAAAAGAAATATTTTCACATAATTATAAACGTATCTTAAATTCAGCTGTCAAACATTTCTTTACTTAAGAAGATTGTATCCTTTGATGACATGCTCAAACATTACCCTGTCAGAACAGGGTTTAAATTTAGGTCTGTTGGCTCAAGCTGCACAAAGAAACCAGTAGTGGAGTGAGAGAGTCAGAAAAAAGAGAGAAGCAGATTTTATACATTCATTTCTCTGAACTCTTATGCCAAATATACATATTAGAGCATGTAATTCATGTTGTGAAGCAAATGTGAAAAAATGGCACATAGCGAAAAGAACACTTCACCCAGTGTCTCCTGCATCCAGAACAACAGAGCGGCAAAGTAAAAAAATAAATACAATATACATATTTGTTACTCCATGAACATCACTGCTTACTGATTTTCATGGGAGAAACACTGCTCGTGTACTGAACAACACTAAATCTATTAATATGACCACTCTCAGGACAGAGGAAGGACTCTGGCTACCGTCAGTGGAGTAATTTATGACATTGTCATAGTCATCCCTTTTTAAACTGATCTTCTATGACAGCAGGTCTGAAGGGTTCACTGCTATCTAAATCCAACGTGGGTAAATGCATGCATTCAGTACAGGAAATGCAATTAGATCTAGCTGGAGAATGATTGCTGTTACAGGGTTAATCTTTACAAGTGGTCATCTTGGTTCATTTGATTTTTTCGTGGTGGAGTTGGTGATTATAAAATTGAAGAGGCTGACACATCCCCAGGTATTCAGTTTCTCAAGTGAATCAGATAATAAGATCCTGTCTGCGCTGTTGTGACGAAATCTGACAAATGTATCAATTGACGGTTTTAGAAGGCATATTAAGTGGTTCATTAAATAGTCATTCTGATCATTTCGTAGCATAGATGTTACTAGAATTGCATCTTTGGGTGGACATTTTGATTACTTGGGTGGACAACAACAAAAATTGGCATGGAGGTGGGGTGTTGGAGGTGAACATGGAAATATAATTACAGTTTTATAAATACAGTTACTGTTTTGTAGGGGTTTCTTAGCCTATGGGGAAACGTTTTCTGTTAGACTTTCATGAAAAATGGTATTTCCAAAATTTTAGTAAGCACCAAATCTACTATAGTTAGCCTAGAGCTGCCTAATCACTAACCAATGGCAGAAGAGCTTTTGAAAACAGCGAAGGTTGCAAAACGTGCAACCTCAATTGTGAAACTATACAATTTAGTTCAGTTTCATTTATATAGGAACAAATCACAATAATAGTTTCCTCAAGGCACTTTATACCGCAAAGTAAAGACCCTACAGTGTTGGAGAGAAAACACCAACAATCAGATGATCCCCTATGAGCACATACTAGGTGACAGTGGCAGGAAAAAAGGTGAGGGGAAAGAGAAGAGAAATAGGAGAGCATCGGGAGACAGGATGGAAGAAGAAGAAGAAGATGCAATTTAATGGCATGCAGCAGTGGTATATAAACATGTGGGGAGTAAAAAAAAACATGTGGAAAAGAAGTCCTCACTGTATCAGAGGAAGCCACCCAGCAGTCTGAGCCTAGAGCAGCAGAACTAAGGGATGCCTCAGGGTCGCCTGATCCAGTCCTAACTATAAGAAAAGCTTTAAGCCTAATCTTATATATACAGAGAGTGTCTGTCTCCCGAATCCACATTGGGATCTGGTTCCACTGGAGAGGGGCCTGATAGCTGAAGGCTCTGCCTCCCATTCTACTTTTAGAAACTCTAGGAACCACAAGTAAGCCTACAGTCTGAAAGCGTTCTGTTAGGATAATATGGTACTACGAGGACTGTAAGACATGACGGGGTCTGATTATTCAAGACTTTGTCTGTGAGGAGCAGGATTTTTAAATTCAATTCTGTATTTAACAGGTAGCCAGTGAAGAGAAGCCAATATAGGGTAAATATGGTCTCTCTTTACTACAAGATTATTAATATTATAGGCTAAGAATTAGAGAAAAAAAATGAACACAAATCAGTGCTTTTGGATTGCTGAGAGCAGCAAGCTATAAAAAGGTGTTGCTGTTCACTGATTATTCACACTCACTCTTTGGAATAGAAAAATTGAATTTTTTCATGACCAGTGGCAATATTACAGAAAGCCTACCCATAGATATACCTCTGTTTCTGAATAAGCTGAGACATAACACTGAGGAATGCTGGTAATAACTGGCCATTAAGGACCCATTTTTAGAAGCTGACAACACAACTTCCTCAGAAATTCAGGATATGTCAAAATCACCTTTTTAAATCCTTAACACAAGGATTTTATTTTTTACAAAAAGGGAAAAGGATTCAGGAACTGATGATGCTTCACTCTTATCAAGTTTTCATATTTTGCTTTTTATTTCAGGTCCCAGAATAATGGAAGAGGGATCAATGTGTTGCCAAGGAAGTGCCTTCAAATCCACAGCAGTCATAAGAACGTGGTTGTGTTTATAGTGTTTCTACTTTTGTTGTTCTTGCTGACATTGTTGGTTGTTTTTGAATGGATTTGCTTTTTATTTTAATGTACCTGTATATACCATATATTTGTAAAGAAATATTAATTTAATATTAAATGCACCTATTTATTGAGAAGGAATGTATATAATAATTTCACAATCATTCATATTTTAATTATTTTGTTTATAACAGTTATGGATGGAGAAGAAGCTTCTTTTTTTTCCCTCCGTATTTATGATTTCCACTATTATACTGATATTATGCTCTGTCATTGTCTTCATTACATTTTATTTGGCACTTGAGTGGTGGCTGACAATGAGAATATATGGAATAACAACAATGGTGATAATGCACTGCAGTACTGAACAATAAAGAATACTGAAGCACAGCATGTTGCTATCATTGAAGATGAGGGGAAACTGGTGAAAAGCAGCCTGATGAGTGAGACTGCAAGTTGAGCTCAGGAGAAGGGATTACTCACTGTTAACAAAATGCAAACCAACATTAACTCAGTCTTTGAAGAGGAAGCACTGTCCACTGCTTAGTGTCATTAACATTTTTAAAAAGCACTGTCAAGACTGGGTTTCATTACAGTGTCTATGCTGTGGGAATCCTTCTGTATGCTCCTTCTGGCTTGAACATTTCTTCTTTCAGTTTTCAGCACCTTTCTGACGTTGTCTCTGAACAGGGACAACCATTACTAAACTCTCTTCTAACTGGAGTTCATTGCAAAATTTCTGGCAGATTCTTCTGCTTGTCTCTGGCAATCACACACTCAATCATAGCTGTCAGATATCTTGGACTCTCAGACTCAACGGGATATTGAGCAATTCGAGCTCAAAAGAACCAGCTTTGGATAAGATCAGCAAAAGTTTGGTGAACTCCTTAAATAGTCACATGTGAAAGGCATTTTTAAAAGTTTGTATCTGTTGATAGGGAGAATCTAAATGAGCTACATGATGCCTTTGTGGGCTTTGAAAACATCTGTGTACCGTGCGGAAGACTTGACAAATTGGCTTTGGCAAGTGTTTCTTGCAGTTTACAAGTGCAATCAAGGGGGAAAAACTATTTGAAGAAAGTTTGTTCATGATAATCAAAATTCATTGAATGAAATGTGCTTCGTGCTTGAGCCTCAGGCCACCTGTTATATGAATTAACAGGATGAAATGAGCATAGTCTCCAACTTGTCTGAGTTCATGCCAGAAAAGAAAAAAAATGTTTTTTTTCTTACGAAAGATCTTGCATGTTTTCTTTCAAGGCTTCATAAATGGAAAGTAGCAAATACTGTATGAGAACTCGAGGTTGCACAAAACCGCCATTTAATCACAGTAATTGTTTAGTGGCTGATACAGGCATCCGAGCTGCCATTTAATTCACTGTGAATTTCTGGAGGGGGAGTTAACTTGGCTACGGTTACAGTAACAGAGTGCCCTGAAATCCTGACAAAATAAAAATTCTTCTTTTTTTCATGTTGTATCATCTCATACAGATATTTGTGCTCTGGGAATAGTGACAGTGATTTCTGTTTTTATTTGGGTAGTGAAATAAATGATCCACATACACATAGGGATGCTGATAGGCTAAGAAAACATGCTTTAAGCCAAAGATTACAACAGCTCAGTTCTCACATCAGTATGTCTCTACAGACTTAGCAGGGAAGTTTTTGTTACACTGGATCATGCATTATTCAACAACGTTTGGCCTATTGTGGGATCATTAAAAAATCATCTACAGTGGACATCAGTTGAAAGGGTTGTGAACTTAAATTGCATTGAAAATATGTGGTTTTGTTTTTTTGTTGGTTTTTACTTTTTTTTAGTATTGATGATGTACAGATCCTATCAGTGTGATCTCAATCCATGCAATGTTTCCAACACGATATGAGATGGCCTTGCTCTGCAGGGCAATAAAATTGGTCTCCCCTCCACAAATCAAAGCTGCTAAGGAACAGAAGAGTCCAGCTCAGAAATTTATGCTCCACCAAAAACCTGCATATTGCAAAAGTTGCAAAACCAAATAGCTAAAAAGATACAGATGAAGTACTTCCTCTGTGGCATACTGTGTAATAATTAACTGGACCAATTAGGCAAAAGGGTGATGTTTTCTGCCTGAGCTATAAAAGGATTAAGAAGCTAAAAATACTGCTTGCACCTCATGGGATGCACTGGGGATCCCTTTCCTTTCGGGTAGGCAGAGCAGGGACACCGGATCCTAATCTGAGGAGGATATCACTTATCTGGAGACAAACAGCACAGATTAGGAGAGGAGACAGAAAATGCACTGGGGACAATATGTGGGAGGGCTTTAACACAATTACACACAAGCACCAAATCCTTCCTCTGGTACCTCTGAGAAATTCTGGTGTAATAAATAGTAAATAGAGACCAAAGCCATGCCATTTCCTTCCTGTCAGACAGTACCCGGCTTCATCAAAGCTCAAGATCAGTGAGAAGAAGCATGTTAATGTTGCCATCTTTAGCTGCACTTCTTTATTCTCTATGAGGAGACCTTGCTGTAAACTTTGGGACTTTTAAGCAAATCCATGTTCTGATTTGATACCAGCTCACCAAGTGGATGCATTGTCCCGATTCCTGTCTTTATTCGGCTTTTAAATCATACACACATTTGTAATTTTGTTAGCCATTTGGCACTTACTTACATATTTCATGCTAAAACCTAAATATGGGTTCTTATGACGTATATATCAAACCCCCTGCCCCATCCACAGAAGATTTTTTTTTTTTTTTTAGTAAACACTTTAATCCAATTGCTTGGACCCCAAGGCTTCATTCAATCAAACCACCTTATTTATAGTGATCACAGTAGTCATGATGGCTGTAAAATTGTTGTAGAGGGTTCATTGATTCCCTCCATGTCTCATGATTAATTCATCTCTCTTCTTATGTCTTTTGTGAAATGCATGAATCCTACATGAGTCACCAATAATGTAAATTCAGATAATACATCCTCCATTAGGAATTTGACAGCTGAAAGATGAATGAATTGTCATCATCACAGTGAGCTCCTTCGAGTCATTGTGAATTTGAGTGATTTGTCAGATCCAGCAAAGAAAACACCTGTTGTTCTTTTTGTGTGTTGATAGAAAGATTGTTTGGGAACTGAATGACCTCTACGCTATAAAAACTGAGACACAACCTGGACTGGTCCATGCTGCACAATATGATTTGATGAGAAGTGAGCTGCTGCAGCTCTGTCTGTGTGCCAGCTGCAGCGTCTTTGATCCCGTGTCCTGGAGGTGTTGGAACTGTCTTCCTGCCACCCCCTCTGCATGCCCCACACTGTGTGTGCTTCCATGGTTAACACTGAACACACTGATTAACTTCAAGGCATCCTTCAGTTGATTTTTTTTTTTTCACCCAGACATGACATATAGTTAAGAGTTCATTTACAATGAGCTTTCAGTTTGTTCTCATTACGTGGAGAAATTACATAAATCCTCATTTTTTATAAGAGTTAAAAATAAATGCTTCATGTCACAGAAAATCAAGTATTTCAATGAAAGTGATTTATACATTTATACAGTGTTTCTGGTAATTTGTACCGTGTATTGAATTAATGCCAGAGCCACAGATAACTGGTGAAAAGCACATTGTTTTCTACAAGTTGTTTTCATTAATTTAGCAATTATTCTATTTTCAATTCTAGATATAATTACAAACAGTTCTTGACCTGTGCAATCTGAAAATAATAATGGTTCCATATGGGTGAACATTTTTAAGTTTAAAGCTGTGCCGAGTATGCCTTGTTGCATTTCATGATCCTAGAACAAAGGTCTGATCCAGCAAGCTAGATGGCTTTGGAAAATGTGAAAGTTTTACAGAAGGAGAGAATCAATTTTTTCCAGGAAACATTGTGTTCCAAGTCATTCAGAAAGGATCAAGTCATGATAGTGGTTGTCTGAAAGTGGTTATTTTCATCCAAGCCAGGGGCCTAAAAAAATAGTTTTAGAGCCTTCTTACAGATAGAAAAAGAAACATTACGCATGGCCGGCCAAACTACAGGAAAGTAAGATGTTTAAGGAGGTCTACTGAAGCATAAATTGCACCTTTTTTTTCTTAAGACTTCTCAGACTGTCTAAAGTGGCTAAGTGGAAAGCAACTGGACTTCTTTTAGGTTCTTGAAGACATTTCACCTCTCATCCAAAAAGCTTCTTAAGTTCTAAAAGCTGATGTGAGGTTTCCAGGTATTTAACCTCTTGGTACTTGGGGTGGCTGTAGCTCAGGAGGTAGAGCAGGTCATCTACTAATTGGAAGGTTGGTGGTTTGATCCCTGGCTGCTCCAGTCTGCATGCCAAATATCCTTGGGTAAGATACTAAGCCCAAGTTGCTCTCCGATGTATCCATTGGAGTGTGAATGTGTGCAAATGTTAGATAGAAAGCACTTAAGCATAGTATTGCTTAATGGGAGTGAATGCTTTGAGTGCTCTGGGAGAGTAGAAAAGCGCTATATAAGAATCAATCCATTGGTACTTCAGAGGTGGTTCTGACATGCCAGGACATGTTTGTGAGTTGTTGCCCCACCCAACCTTTAAGGTCAGTGTTTAAGGGTCACTGAGGCTGAGGTGTGACTGGTGGTTAAATTGGCTCTGAGGCCTGTGTTATAGGTGAATGACATGGTGTCACAGGCCACCACCTCTGTTAAATGTTGGTCATGCCACTTGGATATAGATAGCCTTCTTTACTCCTCTCTCAAACAATCTGTCTTCTCCATTCAAAATGTAAACATTTGTATCCCTGAAAGAGTGTCCCTTCTCCTTTAAATCCAACTATACACCTGGATGACTGAGAACCTACACACAGACACATTTCAATTGTAAATGTAAAATTTTCAGAATGTACTTACTACTCTACACTAAAATAATGTTTTAACAGAATATTCAGTGGTTTTATTGGTCTGGATACTTGTATTGTATGAATGAATTTCACATGACAGCTCTGTCCTAGACCCTGTAAAAGATGTGGACCTAGCCTCTGGATCTAAGACCTCAATTATTTCTAACAGCAGAAAGAGACCCTACAGTTTGCTGATAGCTAAGTGTTTGCAGTGCTAACAGTACCTAGCCCCACCAGTCTGATAACCTCCCCTAAATTTGTTGGCAGCAACTTTGCAAGGAGTAGCCAGGAGGTAGATCTGGTCTACCTGGCATTTATTGCGGCCATGCATGTTGTCACTGGTTTCTCTATCAGATCCAGCTTTCCAGCTTCACCCTCTAATCCAAAAACAGTTATTTCTGACAACAGAAAACAACATGACTGGGGGCAGTCCATAAACCAAGGGTTGACAACAGGATGTATATGTCCACGTCTTTTAATGAGAATACTTAATTCATATAGAGCACCACGAGAAATCCTTGTGCTCTCATCCCTCTGTGGTTTGCTTGTGCAGCCTGTTTTTAATTTATATTTAATTTTTTTTTTTTTGAGCAGCCAGTTATGGAAAAGAAAGATGCCTGGTCAGTCCACTTTGATTACTGTAGGCCATTCCCGCAACTCTGCAAGAGACCTCATAAGAAGCAACTCAGTTGACAGGAATGCAGGAGCTTCTTTATGGCCATCCAAGTTGTACAGTTTCCTCATCGAATTGGATTACATTTGAAGTGGTGCCTTATTTGAATTTATTGCTCACTGATCTTTTAAAGCTACTATGCATGAAAATGACATGAATGTCTAAATAAATAAATCCATTTAAAATGAAATAATTTATTTAAACTCAAATCCTACCAAGAGTTTGAAAGTCTAAACTTGTGTGACACACCAGCTTTTTGCAAGTTTAAATTGTTGGGTTCACTTTGACACTAAACTTAAAAAGTGACTTTGTTTTTTTTCTTATGATGAAGGATGCCAAGAAAGTGCTCAGTGTCACCATTTTCAGCAGCTCACAGGGTCTTTTGTTAGGAGTAATCTATTCATATTGTTAAATGGACTATTCAATTCAATTCAATTTTATTTTATTTATATAGCGCCAAATTACAATAACAGTCACCTCATGGCACTTTATATTGAAAGGTAAAAACCCTACTATAATTGAAAGAAAACCCCAACAATCAGACGAGTCCCTATGAGCAAGCACTTGGCGACAGTGGGAAGGAAAAACTCCCTTTTAACAGAAAAAAACCTCCAGCAGAATCAGGCTCAGGGAGGGGCAGCCATCTGCCACGACTGGTTGGGGGTGAGGGGAGGAAGACAGGACAAAAGACACACTGTGGAAGAGAGCCTGAGATTAATAATAATTAAAGATTAAAATCAAAGTGGTGTATAAACACAGAGAGTGAAAAGAGGTGAGTGAAGAAGAAACACTCAGCGCATCATGGGAAGCCCCCAGCAGCCTAGGCCTATTGCAGCATAACCAAGGGAGGGTTCAGGGTCACCTGATCCAGTCCTAACTATAGGATTTAAAGAAAACAAAACTATTGAGAAACACTTTGATAAATTTAATGAATATGTATTGTATAACATTTAAAAACTGAATTTGCTTTATATTCCTTTTTTTTTTTTTTTGCAAAATGGTATATGAAGCCTTTGCCAATAATTTAATTTATTTATTTAACTTTTTTTTTTTTTTTTTATTTTTTTTTTAAATTTTTTTTTTTTTAAGTTT
>VUQS01039437.1:5201-17367 GCA_015108495.1 Heterochromis multidens | reverse complement strand
GAGTGTTTGTGGTTTTTTTTTTTTTTTTTAATAACTGAGTCGTACAAGGAGACATTGCTGGTTAGTATTTCAAATTTATTTTTTGGAGTTCTCAGCACCACATGGCAAGTGACAGCCGATTTGTCTAAAACAGGGAAACTCACACTAAAACAATCTAGATGGTTAAACAGCCCTAGAAACCAGAGGAAAAATATGTAAACTAGATTTGGGGCCAAATGATTTGGGAACAACTCAGTGTCCCCCCCTGGAGCTGAAAGAGGTGGCTGGGATGAGGGAAGTCTTGGCTTCTCTGCTTAGACTGCTGCCCCTGGGATCTGAACCCAGATAAGTGGTAGAAAATGTAAGTAATTTTTTTGCTTACAAATGCTGTAGGTGGGGCAGCTCGAAGATCTTGGCTCGAATGTTGGAGAGGCGGTTGCGGTTGAGCCGGAGAACCTGCAGCGTGCTCGACAGGTTGGTGAAGCAGCCAGTCTCCAGCGAGGATAACCGATTGTTGTTGAGGAACCTGAAAAAGAAATATACTCATAAAATCGGCTTTAAATCTAAAGGCACTGTTTACAGAAAAACTACAACAGCTACTGTATAAATGTTGAGCTAGATAAGGTGCTTAAACCTGCCTACATTTAGTGTGCATCTCCACCCCTTTTCATGCTGCCTCTGACTAATAATTGTTACGTCTGATCTGTTCTATGCTGGAGACTGGCTGCTGTTGGTTCCCAGAACAGAGCAATACCACCAAATATAAATGCAGTTGGAAATAACACTCCTTTCGACTTTAAAAGTCCTGAATGAACTAGTGTTATGACTATGCTGACATCCATGGTTATGTTCTGATTTGAATGTTTTAGTTCAGACAAAGAAGATCATAACACTCACAAGTTCTTGAGAGGCAGCGCGGGGAAGGAGGTGGCCTTTATTTCCACAATATTGTTGTTACTGAGGTCGAGGGTTTCCAGGGCGAGGAAGGGCCGGAGCTGGTCCTCGGAGATCCCGGTGATCTTGTTGTTTGCGCTGAAAATACAGACACCATTGCTCCAATAAATGACAAAAATACTGTGTATTTGACTAGTGGTGCACAACAGTTTCACGTTTCCAGATAAACAAACACTCACGTCCCCAAATTAGGCTGTGGAATTAAAAAATGACAAACTCTCGCTCTTGTAAAGCTTAAACTTACCACCCAACATGAAGCCATATCATCTGTTTTTTTTTTTTTTTCACTGAGGCTGCATGTGCATTTCATAAAAACCCAACAAATTTTTCAATATGATTAATGTCGCTGTTCTTCACACCAAACAACCTTTCGCTTTAGCAATGTGTTATTTTGTTTATAAGGTAATTACCAACAAGGTATTTAAAAAAGTAACCTGCCAATTACTTGGCTGATGAATACCATTCCCTCAGTGAAAGCATGCCTCAGCAGAGGCCAGCAATTTCCTGAGCTGCACGCCTCCTAAATTGCAGTGCAGGGACTGCTTAGTTATAAACAGAGCCTGTACAGTGCCCTCTTTGTGCAAGAGACTCGGCAGCAGAGAGAGAGAGCGCGAGTGGAGGGGAGGGGGGATTTCCCTCCAAAGCACCAGACTACAGGCCTCGTTTTCATTATTCATCGCTATGCTTACAGTCCCTCCTCCAGCTACACCTTGCTGACCAGGAGAGATGTTAAGTTTTTCTGATGCCTCTTTCCCAGCAGCCATAAAAAAAAAAAAAAAAAGCGAGGACAGTTTTATAATGCAGGTTTAATATGAGATGCGGTGTCATTAATATTTAACTGTTTGGAATGTGTCAATCATCTGACCTGCCATACATGCTGCTTCACAGAAGCGGCAGGTGCCATGAAGCTCGCAATGATTTGCTGATTAACACAAAAAATACCAGATATTGTTTCTCTTTCTAAAAGCTTATTTGAACTCTCAGTATGCAAATCAGGCATCAGGCACCTGTTACACATCCAGCAATACCTCACCGAGAACATGCGCTCTGACATCAAGTCTAATCTTGATTAGCACCATGGTGCTATGAAATTGAGACGTCTCACGGATTCAAAGGACTAGGTGGTAAGGCTACTTTGTTTGTGCATACATCTCCATGGAAATATCCAAGAATTGCAACATCTTTTTGTAAACTTCGATATTCACGGGGTGATATACTGGGGAGCAAAGAGTTAGAATTGATGGAGGAGTTTGGTGGGGATGGAGACTACTATCTTCAAAGAAATATATGAAATCACTGCTGCATTAAACTGTCACACAGAATCTGGCTAGCATGCCTTTACTTTATGTTTTTGTGCCATTCTAAAAAAAAACAAACAAACACTAGTACTAACACTTTTTTCTAATGTGTCCCGTCTTCCTCCCCTCACCCCCAGCTGGTCACGGCAGATGGCTGCCCCTCCCTGAGCCTGGTTCTGCCGGAGGTTTCTTCCTGTTAAAAGGGAGTTTTTCCTTCCTACCGTCCCCAAGTGCTTGCTCATAGGTCGTCTGATTGTTGGGGTTTTCTCTGTATTATTGTAAGGTCTTTACCTTACCTTATTGTAAGGTGTTTACCTTACAATATAAAGCGCCTTGAGGCGACTGTTGTTGTGATTTGGCGCTATATAAATAAAATTCAATCGAATTGTCAAACCTAAAGACATTTTCTGGTGTGCATGAACTACAGTATTAAAGAAGTAAAACACATTGGCTCATTGTCTACAATAAATAAGGCCACAGGCAGCTCTTTTGTTTGGAGATTTGCAGAGGGCTTTCTATGCATCACAGCCCTCAGGTCCCAAACAAAAGTGCAGCACACCACCTGTATCTCAGTTTTCATGTTCCCCTGACTCGTTGCTGAGAGAAGGAGGGCCGCCTGGTGAGACAGAACCAGTCTTTCCAGTTTTGTTCAGAGAGAAAGCAGAAAAAAGGGACAGGTGGAGGGGCTTGGTGCCTGCTCCTCGCCTGGGGGACGAGGAGATCAGCCTTCGGTTTGGCTGCTAGATGGTATCATTGCTGTCTCCATCTAATTATTGCACAATCCTATCAGTTATTTCGCAGTAGAAAATATCTTCCACCGTTCATCTTTAAACATTAACCCAACCATGAACTTTAACTCTGTGCGACTGCATGCCCAGACAATTGCTTGACTATATGTCAAGACCCTGCTTTCAGTCTCAACATCTGCACTGCCACTCAAAGAGTCTTTGCCACACACAAACAAACACAGCTCTGTGTTTAATGCACTCACTCCAAACTTGTTCATTTAATCTAATGTGATTATGGAGTCATTACTAGTGTGGTTGCAGGGCTTTGAGCAGTTTTTGGAAGCCCGTGAAAGGCCAAGCATGTGTCAGTAACAGCCCAATGGATGTTGAGTACTGGTGAAATCTTCACTAATTATTAAACTAAGGTAACTTGCCTTTTCTGTTGTGCAGCTTTGATGGCTATTGAACATTTTTAAGTCAGGTGTTATGGTCTTTTTTTTGATAGTTTTAAAACTGTCTTCCAAACCTTCTTGAATGCATAAAATGTGTAATATCATCAGGTAAAGTCTTTTATACTCGCAACCTTATTATACCAATATCATTATAGTTTCACACAAGCTCATACCTGTCAGCACTTGTCGCATAACTCAATGGTATTTCTGGCCTCAGCCACCATCAAGATGACCACATTTACTCACTGCGAAAACATGAGATCCTTGATGAAGCTTTTTGTTCTTACTGCACTGTGTTCAGCACAGCTCAGTACAGTGAGTGGCAAATAATACTTTTGGAGGGGGGAGCTCTTTAAATGGAAAGTCTTTTTTTTCTAAACATATCTTGCCTGTGGTGTATATGTGTATGTGTGTGTGTGAGTGTGTGTGTGTCTGTGTGTGGTATTTCCTATTGGAAAAAGAACAGAGTTTTCAGAAGCCATCCGATGACGCTCACCCTCACTGCAGTGGCGCCTGTAATGAAAACCAGTGCTGTGTTTTGCTGTTGAGACGCCATATTAAACTGCACATATCTGCATATCTCACTCAAATGGCTGATCATCTTAACATGTCAGTTAGTGAGAAGAACAGATTGTATTAACGTGAACTGAAGGGCCTTCACATAGAGGAAGGATGTCTTTATGAATCTGTACATTTCTGTACTGCACAAAGTACTAAAAAGCATTATATCATTTAAAGGGGTCCTATTATACTTCTTAATTTCCATCAAATACATACTGTTAGAATGGTGCATGCTCATACTGAACATGGTCAAATAATAATAATAATACTAATAATAATATGAGATAAAACCTCAGGTTTCAGACTGCTCTAAAAACTCTGTTTCAGACAGTTTTTTTCTACTCTTGGCTCTGTGTGATGTCAGTAAATGCATATCCCTAATCCCACAGAAGCTCCACCCACAAGCTGTTTTCTGTTTATAAGTGGCAACCAATCAGAAGAAAGTTGGCTTAAAGGGAGAGTGGCCTTTAAGGCAATGTCCATATGTGCACAGGTATTTTTTAAAAACAAGTATTTTTCCAAGTTCATTTTGAAAAATATCTTTGTCCACAGAAAACCGCAAAAAACTGAAGCGCTGTCAAGAACATGTCAAAGCAACAGGTGGCCTTATATCCCTAAGCATATAGAAATGGTTGCCAATTAAAAGCCTACAAAAAATAACAGTGCACAGTGTGACATTAATAAAAGAGTTACAGGTGCACTCCTTTGACATTGCAAGAGGAAATCTGTCTTCTTTGTTCACACGTAGACGCAGAAACAGTGTTTGTGAACATCTTCACCCTAGAAGGAGCTCCATTTTCAGTGATCTAAAATGCCGTTTACGTCTGGATGAAAGGCCACACGTAACATAGAAAAAGTAACGTTTACCAAAAAAAACAACATACGTGTGAACAGGGCCTAGGGTAGAGGGGCTAAAACAGCTTGTATCAGTAAGAGGCGGCACCAAGGGCGAGTATAAGGATTACTCTGAACTATTACTCATATAACGCTACTGTAGTGGAGTCCAAGAACCAAAATATGGAGCTGGAAATGAGCACAGGTTTAAAATAAATAAATAAATACATTTCTTTCCTTGAATTTTGTAATCCCTCCTTTAATATTTTATATTTCTTGAGCTGGGATTTTTAAAGTACAGACTAACCAAAACCCAGATTTATCAAAACAAAAACCAATAAACTGGAAATTTTCATTAGCAGTTAAATCTGTATCACATGAAAAATTCACAAAAAATTACTTTGGTAACTGCGCCTGTTTCGCTTTGGAATTCTCAACTTCAACAAGGTTCCCATTTCCGCAGGTATACCAAGAGGTTCACCTCCTTATACACCTTATCCAACCTGGAATCTCTATGGTCATTTGTTCAACCCTCCCTGAACACAAGCACAGGGATTTAGTGGTGGTGGGGTTTACCCCCTCCATAAATTCCTGGGAAATTGTTCAATTAATTAAACTGATCACGACTCAATTACTACCAGCTGCAGGGTTATTGCCGTTTGTTTTTACTCAGAACAACGGGGTCAAAGAAGTCGATGAGAGCTGCCGCTATGTCTGACTGGCTGTTTGAATAAGTGGTATTCGATACCCCGAGGTCTTTTTCCCCCCTTTACAACCCTCCCAGCTTGGAGAAACTAAAGGAGGGAGAGAAATTCTGGAAAAATGTTTCACTGGAGGGAAAAATCACACTGTGCCATTTCATCTGAAGAAGGAGGGTGGCAGCCAACAAGGATAGAGTGAGAGAGCAAGTGTGAAATGTCACTTTCTTCTTCTTCTGCGTAAGCTTATTCCTCGTACTGGTTTTTGCATATTTCAGATGAATTGTACTTGACAACAATAACAGAGTTACAATGTGGTGTGTTTTGGGTTTAACAAATAAGGGAGTTTTTGAATGCTGGCAAAGCAGCTGATAACCACAGTTTTGCAATGTGATCTTTTTTAAAGGCAAAATAGCCAGTATTTACTTAATTATATAGGACAGATAATGTTTTAAAGAACATTCTTTCATGTTTCTCAAATTAAAACAGACCTTGAATTGTATTTTGAGAGAGCCTTTTTGGTTTAAAAAAAAAATTACATGTCAGCAAAATATAATTCACAAATCGCCACAACATTATCCACTTCCGAAAAATTAGCATGACAAACTGTAGCTTGCCATCTTAAAGCTATTAGCTAGAATAGTTAGTTAAACTGAAAGACTGTATAAAAAAATGGGCATAGCCACAGTGATGTCACCCACTGGTTAGAAAAGTCCAGTTATGAAGCATTAAGCATTTTCCAGTTGCCATCTTGCTGTCTTGAATATGGATGTGACAAATGAGAGATGGATCTGATGATGAAACTGCACTTTTATTTGCTAACGTGTTATGATTGACAGGTTGTTAGCCAATGAGCATAGCCTGGATATTCATCCTTTCTAACTCTTAGAATGAACAAAATTCACAAAATAAACATCATTTTTTATTTAGCATGACCTAAAACTACTGACTGAACCCATAAACTCATCAGAAGAGTGTTTACAGAAGGAAAACCGAGAGCTGTTTTCCCTTAAACCTGAAGTCCTTTTGCAACCACAGATGTCGCCCCCTAGTGGCCATTAAATAGAATGCAGTTTTAAGACATTTCCACGTTGGCTGCAGCTTCCAAACCCAGAAGCTAGGTCCATCTTTTATACAGTCTATGGTTAAAACTCTGAAAGGTCTGATAAGCAGCCAAGCTAGCAGAGATTTGCATTAGCTAATGTTATCTACAGCCTCTTGTACATCCTGTTTTTCACTGATTATCAGTATTAAACGGCCATACAAATTGTATTTTTTCGTTCTAAAATGGCTCAAATATTTACAAAAACGTCAATTTGAGGTCAAATACCCCTTCTATTTTTTCTTTAATTTAAAAAAAGATAGCATCGTTCTCGTCCTTGCTATACTGACCTAGTGTCGTATTAAGCTTCTCTACTTGTGGTTTTGTTACACTAAGTTTGTTACACTAATTGTGGCAGACAAAGGTTATGATCTCACTTTATAGTAGAATTTCCATGATACTGGAAGTATTGTTTTCAGGTATTCACCTTTAATAATAATTCTTAAGATTCTCAGGATTCATAGAGAACATCTAACTAATTAAAGCTTGGAAGCACCAGTTAGCTAAAATAAATCAGAATTTGCTGTCAGGATTTATAATATTAATAACTGTTGTTTGCTGGACTATAATATCCTGATATTCAAAGTTCCTTGTTTACTAGGAACTTTGTTGAACAGTTAAACAAAACTCAACAACATCCTTAAATCAAATAACACAAGAATTGTAGACACACTCTGACACACTCTTTTACTTGCTCTGTTCACACATGCACTCAATCAGACATTAAATAGAATTGCATATGCAGCTGCCAGTAAAGCTAAAAGCTTCTTTAGTGTCAAGTTCAATTAATTCAGACATTACGGTTCTCACATGTACCTCCTCAAGGTAATATCTATGGCTGCAGTATGAAAGCTGCTGGAACTCTACACTATATTTCAGAGTTGGTTAGCAAAACTTGACTAGCTCACAGAGTAACAATGTAGCCATTCATATGAGGTTTATTGGTGTATGTTGAACAAATAATAATTAAAAAACACCAAGGCAAAAAACAAACAGGTTTTTCCTCAAAAGGTGCACTAAAGTACAGCCTCTAAGGTATGAAGTTTTTTTTTGTTTTCTTTAAAAAAAAAAAAAAAGGCTGCTCTGCTCACGTTTCTGTGCTAAGAGGAAACTTATGGCTGGAGGTGACGCTCCTGAGTTAAATCTGCAAACAAATTGTCGATTGACTGACTGAGGACTGCACGCCCTGTGGCGGCCGCAGGGTTTCGTGTTGGGGCTTGATGAGGAAAAGGCCTCATCTAGCTAAGAGTCGAGGCACATTCCTCCACAATAACTTCACTTTGGCTGGTTTTGAGAGACGTGCCACAAAAAGCAAATAAAATTGTTGAGGTTTCACACACTAATATCTGGTGTTGCTCTGAAAGCACGTATTGCACAACAATACTCTTTTGGTTAAAGTCTAAAGGGGACGAACTATGACAAGTAAAATCGCCTTTTGTGAAGTCAGCATCACTCAAGCACATTAAGTACTAGTTCTGAACAAAAGTTAAGTTTAAATGAACTTTTAACCTGATACACTGAGACACGTCCACTTAAGATTAAAGAAAAAAACATTTTTTTTGGATTTCGGTCATTTTCACATGACAGATTTTCTTTCTTTCCTGTCTCACGTCACTGCCTCTAGTTTAAAAATACTCTAACAAGCAACGAAAGCCACCAAAAAAATAAATAAAAAATTTCCATTTCTGTTGATGGCATTTGTCTTGAAACACGTGACCCGTCTGGGGCTGACTGCCATGTCTCTGACTGCCCCGTCTGGGAACCAGCTCAGTCAAATGGGTTGCTCTCTAGAGAGAAGGAAGGGGGAGGGAGGAACCACTTCTCCGCTCGCTAGTTTAACCAGCAATGACAGCCCTGGCGGAGAATTACCCTCCAGACCATGCTGAGGTGAGAATCCCGAGAAGTGTTAGAATTTAAGGAAAGGTTTACTTACAGAATGAGTGTTGTGATGTTTGAAGCATAAGGGCCCAGATCCGGTATCTCCTCCAGTTCATTGTGGTTCAGCTTTCTGTATATATCATCAAAAAGACATGGCAAAAGAATAGTTAGTAACAGACTGTTTTGGAAAAGCCTCTGTTTACTCTGAAATGTGCTGCGAACACTAGGCATACTTACATTTCATTTAGATGTTGTAGTTTGGAAAACAAAATGCTGTCAAGCACCTGCAATTTGTTATGGCTCAGGTCCCTGGGAAAGAAAAAAAAGAAGCAAAAATTAAGGGAAAAGTATACCCCACGCACTGTAGTTTTCAGCTGCTCCAGTCTTACATTTGGGTCTGCACAGCAAACATAATTACATACAAATTCTGTGTGTTATTGTGCCTTCAATCTGTGAACAGTGAAAGTGGATCAAAGAAAAGTTGCTGTAATTTAACTACAAGGTTAAATGCTCCAAGATGTAACAGAATGCTTAGACAAACAAAGATTTCCATTCCCAGTGTCTGAATTTTAACAAAGTTTTTTTTGGCTGGTTTGAATTTTAGCTCCAGTTTTTTAAGGCTGGGTGTGACACTGGTTTCAAACCACAGGTATAACCCTTTAAAATAAAGTCAAATAATACCAAACTGGTCAACGTTAGATTCTTTAAGGTCTTTTAGAGAAGTATCAGAGCCCAATATTGGACAGCAGCTCAAAGCAAGTGAAAAAAGTTCCAATACAAACTACTTCAGAGTCAAACTCTTTTTCCTCTGAAGAGGCTCACAAGTTAAAGGCCTGCTTCTGATGTTTGGTCCCTCCTTTGAAACGCAGAAGAAAAAGCTGATTCCAAAACAGCTTTCTTCAAAACCAGACCTCAGCAGAGAAGCAGAGCCAAAACCTACAACCTGATAAGTTATTGTGAAGAAAAAAAAATCTTGTTTTTTTGTTAAAAAGGACGCCAAAACCTGATGAGCTGCAGTCGACAGAAGTTTATTATTGACTGAGTCTCTGTCCAGAAGTCTTTGTTGGTGAGTGGACTTGTAAATCCCTTTTCTGACTTCAATATTTACAAACTTTAAATCAAATGGAACATGTATACATGTATTAAACATGTATTTTCAGTGTTATTTGGTTGTGTAGTGGACCTCAAAAACCCCTAGCAATCACAACTCCTCTAAAGTTTTGACATTTTTGGAAACTCCTGAATATAATACTGTATTTAGAAGTATGAGTACATAGGCTGCACATTGTTTGTTTTAGTCTTGAATATTGCTCAATTTGATCTGGTCTATGTCTTGGTTTTGTCTGAGCCCCCTTTGGATCGAGGCCTGGCTCAAACTGAGCCTGGTCTTGGACTCGTCTGAAGCAGCTTTGGCTGCAGCTCACTAGGGGTGAGAGTCTTGTTTTTGCTGCCTGTTTTTTGAAAAGGAGCCTGAAAACCAGCTCAAGGAGTCTGGCAAGCAGAGCCTCGTGCGCCATAAAGTGCTGGAGTTATTGATGCTGCTGCGCACGATCGACGCTGTGGTGCCAGACACTTTTTTTGTTTTTTACACCTCCCCTCCTCCTCCTCTTCGTCCCCCTTACCTCCCTCATCTGGAATCCATCAAGGAGCTCTGGGAGGAGGGGGAGAACCTAACAACTGGTAATGTATTCTCAATGCCGGGAAAAGTGAGAGGGACGCCTTTCATACGGCTGAAACACCCCTGTTGAATTTTCTGGGGCCTGTTTTTGTTCTTTGGTGGAAAGTTTCATGAGCCACTCAACTAGAGTTTTACTTGCCTCGCTGAAGCTAACCCCCTTCATCCCCCCTTTTTTCCTCCAAGCATGCAGCTGTGTTTTGTTGTTGTTACAGCTCCAGCGCTGGGGGCCATAAGGGAAAGGTGTCCTATCATACTCCAGAGATAAACCCTGAGTAGCCATGACACTTCCATATCCCTCACAAAGCAGGCTCTGAGAGGAGCAAGATAACAGGCAGTGCTGTGTACAGGCTGCAGCCTATATCTGCTGGGCTGGTGAAAATGGACTTATCAGTCACTAAAGGAAAATGAATGAGCTAGTCGTCACACTATAAGAGCTGTCATTAACATTTTAAAATAAAATCGGACAGAAGATTTCAAATTAAATCTGATAACCGTTTCTCTGTAACAGAAAAAAAGTTGCACATTAAATAAAAATAAAGATTTATAACCACAACAAGCTAAGTCGCAAATTTCACTGTCAAATCACAAACTACAGTTAAAAAAAAGAAAGAAAAATAATTAGATTATAAGTGTTGTAGCTTTTTTTTTTTTTTAATACCAACCATAAATCATTTAGGAGTTTGGAAGGCATGTAGCAATTACTAGCTTTCAGATATTAGCAACTACATAGCTAAGCTAACTCGTTCAGCATTGGCTATAATACCACATGAATTTATAAAATAATCTTCTCACGGTCCTTTGGTTTTTACCTACTCAAATACATGTCCTAGTAAATTTATTTGATAAATGTTCAGTGTGGTTTTATGTTCAATAACATATAACCTGTCTGTCATATTTCTATGACATCCAAATTTATTTATCTTTTTTCAATTTTTACCTCTTTTTCATATATGAGTGTTGCCTGTCCTAACAAATCCCTTGGGGGTTTCATTGGCGACACCTTGTGAATAAGGGAGCAGCCAAAAGTAGCTTTTAGTGTTGTCTGTCCTAAAATGTGGTTGTTAAATTTGTCTGAAAACACAAGTAAATCTTGAACGCCTACACAAGTTTCCTCACCCCCATCAAGGTTGTATATGATTCTTATCCTAAAATAAGCAGAGCCTGGCTGATATCGATTGACCAATATTTTCTGTCGATATTGGAAGCCCCTAAGATATACAGAGTTCTTTATTCGGTATGATTTTTAAACCAAAAGTAAATTACCACACCATTGTACTGTTTAGTACTTTACATACTGTTCAGTAACACAGATCAAAAACCATCTAGTTAAAACTCAGGAATATCAACTAACATACCAATAAATTCATACTGTCTATCACACAAACCCCTAGGATTCCTTATTTCACCTACCACCTCAAATTATTTCTTTCTCACCAACAATTAGTCTTACATATACTAAAATGTTATTACTACAGTTCAGAAACCAACAGATAATTATGAAAATAAAGTGAGTAAATCTTGGAACTCCTTTGCAAGTTTCCATTACCCCACCAGTGATGTGCTCCATTCTTATTCTAAAATAAGCAGAGCCCAACCAGTACCAGTGGACTGATATTCCCTGCCGATACTTGCCTATCACAGATATATCGGTATCGTTAAATGTGGTGTCTGAGATTAATTTACATAAAAACACTTTTTAAAACAAAATGCAAGAAGATGTTTAATTTAGAACCCATGTCACTATCTACATATCCATCCACCTATGATTTTGGACCTTCCTAAAAATCAGTATGTCAGCCCCAAAAATCCGGAATTTGTAGAGCTATTATTTAATATTATGTAACTGAGACTTTTTCTATTTCCTAAAAATCAAGTAGTGCATTTTCCACTTAATAAGTGTGTTCTCAGTTTAACTTTTGCATTAATCTTTAGCCTGTTCCCCCAACAACCTCTTATATATTTGTGGCTTAATCCTACTTCTTCATACTTTCTCCCCCCCCCCCC
>VUQS01039436.1:98681-123711 GCA_015108495.1 Heterochromis multidens | reverse complement strand
GACTACAGGGGCCTGGCTAGCTACGGGATTTTCTAAGGTGCGGAGCCGAGTCTCCAATTCACTGAGCCTGGCCTCCAGAGCTGCAAACAAGCTACATTTATTACAGGTATCATTACTACTAAAGGAGGCCGAGGCGTAACTAAACATCTTACACACTGAGCAGGAAAGTGCAGGTGAAGAAGCCATGCTGCTAGTGACTCAGCTACGAGCTAAGCTAAGCTAGTGAATCGCTAAAGGCAAAATGAATAAATACTGTGAATAAAATCAGCAGGTGATTCAGCAGAGAGAGCTTTAGATAAAACATGTGAAGATTACACTATGAAATAAGTGTTTATCTAGAGGTTTTTAATTAAACAGGCTACACAGATAAGCTACACAAACACCGCAGTGTTGCAACAGGAACAGGAAGTGATACAATACCGCAACAGGAACAGGAAGAAATTGCATACAAATCAGTAATGACATCACAAACTGCCCTATCATTTAGTAAATTTTATTATTATTATTATTATTTATTTATTTATTTTACATATATATGTTATTTTTGTATACTGTATTGTTCTGTTTTAGTTGGTATATGTCTCAAGGGGTTTTACCTTGATATGGATATTTCAATATCCATATCCAAATGTCCTCATTTTTAAAATAGAGCCACAAATAATAATAAATAATAAGGAAGTTATACCGTTATGGTTGTTAATTTAAAGAAACAAAACAAAACAATCTATATTGAGTATAAATTATAACTTTTTGGTCACTCTATAAGGTTACTTTAACTAAAATGTGTTTAAAATTAAAGTGAGCCGTAATTGAAAAAAGGCTGAATTCATGAATGTACAGTACTGTGTAAAAGTCTTGAGTCCCCTCATTTCTTTACATTTTACTAGGAAAAATTGGAAATAGGTACAGCAATTTATTGAAAAATGTGCAAACAAAAATGAAATACAGTATATAAGGTAAAAACAGAGTTTGTATAATTCTAATGAGCATGAAAGTCAATAATTGGAATGACCACCTTCATTATTCAACACAGCCTGACAAGGAGGAAATTGCACGAAGGCAAGCTTTCTTGTAATTTCTTTAAGTAGTCTTAAGGAATAGTTAACCAGGCTTCTTGAAGTACATTCAAAGCTCTTCTTTGGATGTTTGCTGCCTTTTGTTCCACTCTCTATCAAGATGATCCCACACTGCTTCAGTAATGTTGAGGTTCGGGCTCTGGGGAGGTCAATCCATGACTGATAGTGTTTCACTGTGTGTTTTTCTATCCAGGTATGTTTTTACTGCATTGGCAGTTTGTTTGGGGTCATGGTCATTCTGGAAAAATAAAACCGTTTCTAATCAGATGATTTACATGGTACTGCATGATGGATCAAACTCTGACTATACTTTTCTGCGTTCATATTTCCATCAATTTTGACAAGATTTCCAACACCACTGGCTGAAATGCAGCCCCTTCCTTGAGAATGGCTTGTTGATAGCCACTCTTCCGCTGAGACCATTTCTGGCGAAGCTTCAGCAAACAGTAGATGGATCAACTGAAGGGTCAGTTGAAGGGTCTTTGCTCAATTTTGTCCTATTTCTTAAGGACTTTCATCTGTTCATCTGCTGTTGATAGTTTTTTAGGTCTGCCACTTCTTCTTTTGTCCTGCAATTGTCCGGTTTCCTCCAATTTTTTTTAAGGACACACTGCACCTTGAGATGACTTTTGTTGTGATTTGGCGGTATATAAATAAAACTGAATTGAATTGTATTGAATTGCACACCATGCTGAGATATGGCAAGTTTTCGGCTAACAGCTCTTTGGGAATCACCTTGATGGTACAAAAATACTATTTTATGCCTGTGAAACTGTGTTATCGTTGGCATTTTTCATAGATTCAATTAAAGAAATGGAAAGAAATAGTGTTATTGTGACAGGCTGCTAGTTAAAAAGTCTGTTATGTGTAGACAAAACACTGGTTCATCCCTTAAGTTAGGTGCCTTTTTTATGCAAGAATGACTCATGGGTCAGTGTTAAGTGCCTTAACACACAGACAAAAGAAAAAAAACATTCCTTTGAAAATGGTCAGGTACAAGAACTGGAGGAAAATGAGCGAAAAAGCAGCCAATGTCCAAAGAGAAACTTTAAAAGACCTTCAGAAAGCCCGGAAAACTATTGCTCAAGACCACTTTAGAAGAAAGTCTGGTTCCTTTGAAGCAAAATACAAAGAAATGATGAGTAATTGTAAATTGGGTTAATTGACCTCTATAGCTCCTCTGTCGGGGTCTGTATGTGCCATCAGGACTGATTCTCTCCAGAGAGTGCTGTTCTTGCCAGAGACCGTTCACACACTGATCCCCAATGGTGGAGAAGGAGCGCTTCATCAGCTTACTGTCTGCAGACATTCCAGGCTATAAACATACCAAACACCAGAAGACACATTACTTAAGTAACCAGGAATGACACCAATGAGCAAACAAACTCTCTCTGGTGTCTGTAATGGTGATTTAAAATGTGCAGGCAAATTGTTTCTATTCACTGCTGTCAAGCAGTGAATACGAGTATACTTAATGTGTCCTGAGTGGATTTTAAAAGTTTATTGATTTTTGAAGCACCTACTAATACAAAATGTGTTAAGTACTGAATATAGGTTTGAATAAAGGCTATTACTCTTTATTACCTGAGGATCAGCTGCCAGTCTGGGCATTGACGATGCTCTGATAGATGCTGTACGCTGAGGTGATTTAATTAGTGCAGGGTCCTGCCTGGCCTGCTGCATCACTTGGTTATACTCTACTACCTCTGGGACCTACACAAATACCACAGAGGAAAAGGCTGAGTGCACCTTACACACTGCTTTTGCTCAGAATCACCACTCAAACTTCCAACCAACCACAATGTCATTTTGCTATGAGTGTAACAGGCTGCTGAAAGCTGAAAATCAATCTTTTGTCAACTTTTATTTGACTTCAAAAATAGTTAATTGCCATTTCATAACAGCAAGTGATTACCAGTGTGTGTAAATGATGATGGTGGTGGTGAATGTGGTAGGGGTGGTAGGGTGAATGGTAATCATCTTCATCGTCCTCCTCCTTCTCCTCTCTGGACCTAGACAGTGGTTGCAGGAACATCTCTTGAGGAGAGATGGGGCTGAGTGCCACAAAACCTCCTCTGGTGCTAAGTGGACACAGAAAAATATCATGCAGGGCAGTTACTTCAACTATCAGATTTTTCAGTTTCTGCCATAAATAACTTTTTAAGGAGATTAAAACTTTAATATTTACAGGGCAGATCCAGCACTATGCCTTAGGAATGAGAGGGATTTGGCATTGCATAGGATTTCTTGAGGAAGAGAGGAAGCATCCATACGCTGGAACATAGGAGCGTGTTTCTATGAGGAGAGAAAGACAAAGGAAAATATGGAAACAGGAACAGGTCACTAGGTTATTCACAAGGGTAATTCTACTAGGGTAAAAAGTAGTGTCATTTTCTCATTGAACTTATTTTTGCAACCAGAGGAGTCCCCCCTTACTTTTCCATTTTGGGGGCTATGTACAATATACAGTCTAACAACAATGCCTTCGCAATGGCTGGTCACAAGATTAGGTTGTCTGACCACAAAAGGAGAGCTCCAACCCTCATGTTTCATCACAGAAGCATCATGAATACATTTGAAAAATGGTGTCACAAACAGTTGTCGTTCAAAATGAAAACTTTGCTTGCTAATATACTGCACTGTTACAAATAACTAAACAGACAGTTGCACAGGTCTAGTATTCATAACTAAAACTAGCAACAAAACACTCAACAGGGTACTTCTCTGCTTCTAAATAAACAACACTGTCTATGGTAGATATGTAAACAGCTCTTTCTATGTGTACTTCTGCTGATTTTTTGAATGTCTGTGTAGGCTCTCAGTTATCCCGATCATGGTAGTCTTAAGAGCTTGAGTTGAAGGCAACTGGACTTCTCTTTTTATCTTCTTGAACCTCTAGTGGGATTATCACCTTGGAGATGATTCTGAGGGTCCTTGACTCACCCTGTCATCATGTGAGTCGTTAAAGTAATATGAGCCAAGGAGTGATCTTGTGAGACACCACCCTACCCTGTCATCATGTGCGTTATTAAAGTCACCTACAGTGAGTAGTGCTTGGACCTATACACTGGAGAGACCAAACAACCGCTCCACAGACACGTGGCACAACATAGGAGCTCATCAGGAGAAGATTCAGCTGCACATCTGCACTTAAAGGAGGAAAGACACTATTTTGAGAATGCTAACATTTACATTTTGGACAAAGAGACAGATGGTTTGAGAAAAAAGGAGGCCTTCTATGTCCACCTGGAATGACCATCATTGAACAGAGGTGGTGGCCTACAGCACCAACTATCAACTATCCATAATGCAATCTGACCAATATGACCTTAATAACTCACATGATGATAGGGTGGGGCAAAGACCTTCAAGACCGCTTCCAAGATCATTAGAGGTTACACACCTGGGACTCCCCATCAGCTGTTAGAACGTCTTAATAAAGTCCAGTTGCATCCAATTCAAGCGCTTAAGTTTATTTTGAACTATTTTATGATTAAATCTAAATGAATAATGCTTTGTTTGTGTTCAGTTTGGTTCAGTTTTATCAGTTAGTGTTTAGATGTGTTCCAGGCACTTTTCTTTCCCCTCATTAGCCAGAGGCTACAATTTGTACCACACTAAATCCTCCTATATAAACTTCATTTATTGTAATAAGGTGGAAAGTTGTGAAAAGTCCACAACAGCTGTGAAGAATATTGCAAGCTATAGGTATAATTCATCCTAAAATTAAAGTAAAATAAAAATAAACCAATACATGCCTCATGTGATCATAGCGCTACAGAGCAATTAAGTCGGATGTCATTACTTGTTTAGTTTGTATTATTGCTGTGTTAGCACTGGAAGTTTTTGACCTTTATGTTGGTTTAATTGTGGGCTCCTAGTCCCTTGTTGTAAGGCATTTTAGTTTCTGTGTAACATAGCTCAAATAATCTCAAACTGGTTTCTTGACTGGTTCACTGTACTCAAATGGCCTCCACAGTCACCAGATCTCCATCCTTTGGGGTGCTCTATTGGAACGGGATATTCACATCATCACATTAACTATGCAATGCTATCATTTCAATATGGACCAAAATCTCTGAGGAATGTTTCCAGCACCTTGTTGAATCTATGCCACGAAGAATTAAAGCAGATCTGAAGGCAAAAAAGGGTGCAACCAAGTATTAGAGAGGTGTACCTAATAAAGTGACCAGTGAGTGTGTAGTCCTGTTTTTCCCTTTAGTCTTTGTTGTTGTGTGTGCATATCTTCTCTTTTGTGCTCTGTGTTTTCCCTGGTTTCTTGTGAGCTTGTGGATTTCTGTTTAGTGCTAAAAAAAGAGTTTGTTTGTATGTCTGCCTCCCTTGAATCCTGCATTTGGGCCCTTTACTCTGCAAACACGTGTAATTATATTTTGTCTCACCCAAGTCTGATTAAGTAGAATTTCACTTTAATACTGGGCTTGGAGTGGACTACTTACATTCAGATAAAAAAAAAAAAAACCCTAAGAGACAGTTCAATTGAATTTGCAACTAATACAAATTAACATCAGTGGGTGCTCAGTGGTTCAGCAAGAACAGCGATAAGAAAAAAAGTACCTGTTCCTCCAGTTGCTGTCGAAGTTTCTTGGCTTTGCTCTGCTTGTAATAGTCCATGATCATCATGGCAGCATAGATCTTACCTATGGTCATGTCACTGGCTGTAAAGGAGAAGGCAGAAAACATTGAGACATTATCCGACTCCATCAAATGAAGAACTATTTTACTGAAACAATACCAGTGATATAAAAAAAGTCAGTGTATTGATAGGCAGGTTTTTTTACTGTTAAGCAGAAATCGTGATGTTGATTTTACCTTTGTGAATTGGAACTAGTAGGTCCAGCGTCTTCTGAGAGAGATGAGGCCAGATCACACTAATCTCCTTCTGCAGATCCAAATCCATCTGATTCCTATCTTCTCCTCCTGCAGATAAAAAATGCCAAAGACACAAAAGTACACACACACATTCAATAATTTTAAAAAAACTTTTCTATTACAATAAATGTACTGTATGTCTGTTTTTGTCTAACCTCTGGCTATTTTGATTTCAAGGGCAGTGCGGATGAGGGCCATGAGGGTTGAGGTGAAGTGGACAGTCATGTCATCGTCCACAGGCATGTTCATTAGAACTAGTCTCTGTTGACAGCAGTGAAGGGATCATAGTCAGTCATAAGAATACCAACCAGCAGTGACATAACATGGCACAGTGCAATATGAAACCTGAGCAGCCACTAATGTTTGACTGGCCATGAATTAATGCTGCCATTATCTCAAGATTAATTCTGATGTAGGGGCACTCAAGCCAATTTTCCAAAGACTCATTTAGCAAAACCGACAATGTTAAATAAAAACACTACAAAGATGAACAGGTAAGAATGCCAAACATTTATAAAGTTTCAGTTCATAACTTTATATCAGTGTTACTCATCTAGAAATCTGATATGGAGATAATTAGATAATTAACCACAATGTTAACAGGAGTATTTCCATTTAAACCACAGTTTCCCTGTAGCTACATTTTAAATTTGTTTTCAATAAATCAAGTTTGAATAAGATTACCCTGATCAGGAGGACAGAAAAGGCAAGTGTGTCATTATTTCTTGAAATGAAGACAGCTTTTTACTTCACATCAAAATAAGAAGGAAATAAGACAGCCTATCAAATTTAAAAAAAGGAAATTTCAATTAAACAATCTGATGTCACAAAATGCTTAAAAGCAGCATTAAAAAATGTTATTATACTTGCCTTCTCTTGTCCTTCTATACTTAGAGGTTAAGAAAAAACATACAACTGCAATGGAGCATGCTTACAGGCTCACTTAAACAGCATATACACATATACTGCATAAAGTACATAAAACAATGACGTAAAAGTAGGCTGTGGCAGGAGGCACATGCAGACAGGTAGATGTAAGAAACTGAAGTATGAACGACATGAGAACATCTGACAGCAGACGCCTGCAGATTCAGCATGTAGATGTTTAACAACTTTCTCATTTATGTCTCCTATCTGGCTTAGAATAATCAACAGCAATAACAATCTGTCTTTCATTAGTCTTACTTATCTGCAAAGATGCAAAGCAAACAGGCAACTCATTACTGTAGCGCTAACCATGCGCCAATGGACAAATACTCAAACTTAAAACCGCTTCAACAAGCAATACTGCATCATATAATCAACACAAAAAAATGCTTTGCCTTTTCAATGTGTGACATACAAAATGATGTTTTACAGCGCTTATCTCTGCTGATTAAAATATGAAGGCAGTGCCTGTTAGTCTTGGTGTTCAGTCTACCTTATATGCCACCTTGGAGGGGCATTTCTTGCCCAGGCCTAGAGGTGGTGACATGTTGGTCAACATCTCATACATGTCAGTGTAATGGATACGACCACTGGGGGCACCAGGTAGCCATGAAGAATGAGGAATGAGGGAATGATGAAAAGAGAGGAAAAGGAAGGGAAAAGAGATGGGCAATGTTGGAAGTGGAAGAGAAATTGAAAGAAGATGGAGGTGTTATGGAAGTGCGGTCCCAAGGGGTGGTGGTGGAAAAGTGCACAGGAGGGAGTGAAGGGTAAAAAAGAGGAACAAGAATAGAGGAGATACAAGAGAAAGGATTATTCCAAGGCATCACACACAGAAGGAGAGTAAAGTAGGAGAAATAAAACAGGTTGTTTTCTTTCTATGCTGCCAACGGGGCATAGAAATCTAGGAAAGGAGAAAACCTTGGACAGGATGAGAAAAGGAATGACAGCCTCACTGGATCTGGTGTAAATATTAAATACTTACATTGTGTTGTGCTGTGTGGGAGTGAGGGAGAATGACAAACATCTTTAAACCAGATCCAAAAGGTAGAAAGAGACAGGATTCCCTCAAATTTGTCAATTATTATGCCAAAAACAGCCTTTAAGCAATCAGAAAAGTGCAGTGTATCTTTTGATTTACTCTCTGTGGAAATTGAGGAATGTCCTGTGCCTTAGTACCCCAAGACTGAAATATTGTCATTCTTTGACCTGATTAACACGCCCCTAAAGGTCAAGCAGGGGGGTCACAGTTGGTGAAGGGAAGGAAAGGAAGGAAAAGAGGAAGTCAGAAAGGATCCCACATCAAAGAGGCAGAGGTTTGTTGACATGGGGGAACCAAACCTTGCAAGCCACCCTGTGGGGGCAGTTCTTTCCAAAGCCCAGGGGAGGTGAGATAGTGCGTACAACTTTGTACATCTCCTTATAGTGGATCCTACCACTGGAAAAAACATACAAGTCTTTAGTTGTGGGGTAAATACAGACTTGTGCACAATAACGGCGAACAAGGCTCTGTTCTCTTATTTAAGAATGGAAACCCAGCAGTTTTAGAAACTATAAAAATAAACCTGCAGTAAATACATATTAAAAATGACACATAAATTATGGCAATTGATTCTTAATCATCTAATTAAAAAGACATGGGGTCATTCTCACATTTCCCAAGTTGGTCTACTGAAAAAAAAGAGTCAGTTATTTTGTGCTTTATAAAACCCACTGTAGTAGCTACAAGTACAATATTTAACAGACATCATGTCATGATTATAACAGATAAACCCAGGATGTGATTTGCCAGGAGGGATGGGTGGGATTTTTGTCCCTGCCTCTGCTAAATCATTTTTATCCCCAGTGGGAATAAAAATCTATCCTTCCCTCTGATTTTTAGCACTGCATCAGTCCACAGTTCAGACAGCAATGAAATCAGAACATGACTTTCACGTTCAGTGGTTGCAATCCAAGCACTGGCTTTTCATTAAGCCACTAAGCAACACTGTTTCAGAGTGAAAACTACCATTAACTAAATAAAAGAGAAAGAGACTCAAAAAAATTCTACAAATATTCCTGTTGCTCTGAACAACTTGCCTAATCATTGAAAACAGAATTCCTTGCAAAGGTGAGTTGTACAGTTTCTTCTTCCAGTTTGTTAAATTGCAGCAATGCATCAGGGCTGCTGTCTGTATCATCCTGCAGATAGCTGTCTCTGAATAAATTATGTGCACGGTTTGCTGGCTTTGCAAGTGATGCTGCAGCTGCTGTGATGGGCTGATAGAGAGAAGCAGCCCTATACCTGACCCCCCCTTTTTTTTTCACAAATCACACCCTGGACATACCAACCAAAATAAATATTGTAATGTCTAAAATGAGATTAAAAAGTATAATTATGTCCCTGTGCACATGTGGACACTTACAGCATGGCTGCCGTTTTTAAAACACTCTGGAAGTCCTGTTTTAACCATCTGACCATTTGCACAGGATTTTCTCCATTGTGTCAAAATGCCAACCTTTTATTTTAAATTTCATTTTGTGGTGAAGCTGCAGGAAGCCAAATCTGGCTGTGTTGTTGTGGTCAAAAAACAGCTGTTTTCAATTCGCTTTGTGCTGGCCTACGATGGCATGATGGCTCATACCGCATTCCAGCTTGTTTCTGGCAAATGTCCTTCCTTAGGTTCACCAGGATATTGATAGTCTAAACCTGAAGAATTAATTCATGCTGAAAATTCCTGTGAATGTCAAAAGATTACAAGCATGCTCCTGATTGTGCACCTGACCTAATTTGCTGCCTTAAGGCTTGCAAGCTGCAGACTCTTCCACTGAAAAATGTTACTTGGTCACTGGGCTTTACCCAGAATGAAGGATTTGTCAGTTTGAGGGAGAAGTCTGTGTTTTGTTGTTGTGCAAATTTGAGTTTCATAGTAAAATTGCAGATGTGCCTGTGCAAGTGGTCAGACTTCCAGGAAGTGATCCAAACACTACAGGAAGTACTGGAAGTCCCCTAATTAGTCAGTTACCCAAGTCAGGTAAAGTTTATGCCTTTAGTTCCCACTTCATATGATAGAGCCCTACAGTGATGTGTATTTCATTGTTTAATATTTTATGGAGTAACCATAATTTACAACTCCAATTCCAAAAAAGTTGGGATGCTGTGTAAAATTTAAATAAAAACAGAATACAATGATTTGCAAATCCCATAAACCCATATTTATTTACAATAGAGCACAGAAAACAGAAACAAATAAGGTAATTTTGATTTTGATGGCAGCAACATGTCTCAAAAAAGCAACATGTGTGAAAAAAGTTGGACTGTGTAGCATCCCCTCTTCTTTAAAAAACAATCCGTAAACATCTAGGAACTGAGGAGAGCAGCTGCTGGACTTTTGGGAGAGGAATGCTGTCCCATTCTTGTCTGATATAGGATTTTAGCTGCTCAGTCCTTGAACTGTACTTTGGCTTTAGTACTGATAACAAGCCAGATGGTCCCTCTCCTCTTTAATCTCTCTCGTCTTTAGTCTAGAGGACATGGCATCCATGTTTTCCAAAAAGAATTTCAAATTTTAATTCATCTAACCACAGAACAGTTTTCCACTTTGCCTCAGTCCATTTTAAATGAGTTTGGACCAGAGAAGATCGCAGCATTTCTGGATCATCTTTAAATATGGCTTCTTCTTTGCATGATAAAGCTTTAACCTGCATTTGTGGATGTCACGGCAAACTGTGTTCACATACAATGATTTCTGGTCATGTTCCTGAGCACATGCAGTGATTTCCTTGACAGAAAAATTCCTGATTTTAATGCAGTGCCACCTGAGGGCCCAAAGATCACAGGCATCCAATACTGATTTTCAGCCTTGTCCCTTGCTAAGATTTCTCCAGATTCTCTGAATCGTTTGGTGATATTATGTACTGTAGATGGTGAGATATTCAAAGTCTTCACAATTTTACATTAAGGAACATTATTCTGAAATTTTTCCACAGTTTGTAGCGAGTTCTTTGCAGATTGGTGAACCTCTTCCCTCTTTCCTTCTGAGAAACTCTGCCTCTCTAAGATGCTCTTTTTATACCCAATCATGTCACTGACCTGTTGCTAATTAACCTAATTAGTTGCAAAATGTTCCTCCAGCTGCTTCATTTTAGCACGGCTGCCCCGGTCCCAATTTTTTTTTTAAGCGTGTTTTTGCCATCAAATCCAACATGAGCTCATATTTTTCATGAAATAGTGAAATGTCTCAGTTTAAACATTTGATATGTTTTCTGTGTTCTACTGTGAATAAAATATGTTTATGAGACCTGTAAATGATTGCATTTTGTTTTTTGGTTTGGTTTTTTCTGGTTTGAATATTCGAAATTAGATATATCAGACAAAAAAAATTCCTGAATCTATTAAAGTCCAAATATTTGTGTATTATTTGCATGTTTAACCACTATATACAAAGTGTCTCCTATATGCCAAAAGACCAATCTTTAACTTAGTGCAATGCAGGCTTCACATTTCCGCATCATACTTGCGAAGGTTGTAACTTGCCTGTTAGGCCAGGACTGGCTTTATCATAAATTCACATATAACTGTAGGTTCACCTCAGATTTTTGGTGACTGCAGAAAAGCTTTCTTCTCCTAGTGTCAAATTAACAGGTATTATTCTTAGCAGGGAATATTCATGAGAATTAACATGGATTAAAATATGTTTTGACTTGAGGGGCACTTGAAGTGAAATCTCACTAACCCTTGACGCGAGCATAAGATAATCTAGTCTCTGTGGAATTCGTATCAGTATTTGAACCCTGCTAACATGCTCTTTTACAAGGGTCAGAGACCAGTTCATGTATTTTCACAAGTTTGCCAATGACAAGGTTGAGGAAGCTGTATATTATTACAGCTTGGCACTATCATAATCATCATGCCAACGAAAGTTCAACTTTTGTGTGCACACTAGCACTTCAGATGAAATATTAATGTACAGTGGAGTAAAGACTCAAAGATACTGACCAGGCAGCTCGATCATACTCCCCCCAGATTCGAACAAACTCATCTAGGTGGTGGGGACCCAGGATGGATGAGTCTCTTGTAAGATATTCAAAGTTATCCATGATTACAGCCACAAACAGGTTCAGCATCTGAATGGAAGGCAAGACATGGAGAAAGTGCAAGCTACAAATAAATGTGCCAGATGCTTGGGTGGGAAATTATGGTTGTATACAAGTTATGGGTATTTTTGTTTCAAATGCATAAGAGGATTATTAAGAGTCCAGTTTTTTGTCTTACCAGGAAGGAGCTAAAAAAGATGAATGAAACAAAGTAGAAATAGGCAAAGTCCGAACCACAGCCCCCTTCCGGGTCTGTCGTATCTGCTTGAAGTAAGGGGTCCGTTTCACACTTCTGTCCCGCTAGACATGACAACATGATCTCCTGCCACGACTCCCCAGTAGCACTCCTGGATACAAACATTATACAACACCAGGGGGAGGAGTACTTGTCAGGACTCACACTGTCCAGCTCATAGTTTAGTCACAGTTATGTCTGCCATCTGGAAGGTGCAATCAAAGCAAGACTTGCAGCCCCATTTCAGAAACAGCTTTTAGATGCACCAAATGTGAGATTTAGTTTTGTAGTGGGCTGTGTATATCTAAAGTACATTCTGTGTGACTCTTATTCCATCCATCAATTTTCATAACTGCTTATCCAATTCAGGGATGCAGGGACCTTTTTATTCCTTAATGCTACAGTCACACGAGGGAAAACACTTGTTGGAGACCGCCGCACGACCAAAATTACTGCGACCATGTGCAGTGAACTTGCACGCTAAACTTCTGGGCGACCAGCTGGTCACTGTAACTGCTTGCAATCGGTTGCTGACAGCAAAAAATTAAATGTAGTTACTGGGCAAGCACAGATTTCTCCTAATAACAAGGAGGTTGTCTTCCTATATTTACTCTAGTGTGACTGAGCTAATGCCAATGTTTTATACAGCTGCTTCACTGTGTCACTAAAGTCTACACTAAATGCTAAATAAAACTAAAAGCTCAAGGTATTCTGAATGTACGAGTTAATACGCCGACTTCAACAATCAAGTTACAATTTTTTATGACGTTAAAATGTCCGTTTTTTTTCTTTATGGCACATGAGAACAATGTTGAACTCCACCATGAGACATCAACACAATAAAATCACTCAACACTTTCTTCCAGACATCTGTTTGATTATTTGACGCCCTAATCTATTTTATAACAAATGTAATACTCTCAAAGTGTCTGCAAAGCTATTTGCTAAGGAGGTAAGTAGTTCAGTGCAGTATCTATCACCACTTGACACAGGGCAGCCCCTGGGACACTTAGAGAGCAAAGCCTTATTACTGTAACCTTGCAACATAATTCAGACTACAATAAAGAAATGTGTTATTTAGCAGCCAAGCTGGAGTGATATTAACTGTGAACTCACATTAGATTACATAGCTTCCAATAAAGCATCTTCATCAATGAACGCTGCAGGTGCTGAAGTGTCCTACCTGAACAGTAACATCAGAGCACCAGAGAAGGTTTTAAAGTTGTTGTGCTGGTTAATATGAGTCTCCTCGTTCAGCTTAATGTTCCCAAACACCTGATTTACACAGAATTACACACAAGCAGACAAAACAAGAGAAACCTCAAAATTAGTACAAAATAACATTTACTCTGTTACTGTAAAGGATTTTTTTCACCATGAAATAAATACACTTAGGGTGCAGGAGGACACTGCAAAAAAAAAAAAAATATATATATACACATGCAGCATGCGAAACACTGGCCAGTCTTTCTTTGCTACTTCTGACCTGCATGCCAATGATGGCATAGATGAAGAAGAGCATGGCGATGAGCAGGCAGACATAGGGCAAAGCCTTGAAGGACTGAACAAAGGTCCACAACAGAATACGGATGGTGTAGCCTTGTCTTAGCAGTTTGATCAGACGGGCTGCTCGGAACAGCTTCAAGAAACTCATGTTGATCGTATCAACAAACTGGCAGAGAGACACAAGAGGGAAAAAGTTGAATACTGTGACATCTACCCAGCTCTTAAAATTAAGAGGAAAAGTACATTCCTTGACAGACTCTGCAAAAACATGATTCCACAGTGGAAATCACTGCCTTTTTTCTGAAACAGAGGTATACTTAATAATATTTTTATTACCTGCAGGTCTACCACAATCTCAGTGATGCTGCCCAAAACAGTGATGAAGTCAAAAATGTTCCATGTGTCTCGAAAGTAGTTCTGTTGAAACAGGAAAGCTGTTCTGAGTCATTTCCAAAGAGTTCTTGAACTTACTTTAAGGCTTTGTGCATTTTTTGTCTCCTCTCACCAGAAAGCCGAAGGCCAGGATCTTAAGGATGCACTCAACAGAGAAGAGAACAGTGAAAGCTGTATTCAGGTGCTTCAGTACGGCCTCATATGCTGGCGGGGCAGAATAATACTGAAAACACAAAAGCGGTAGGTGTAAGTATAAAGTGATCTGTATTATAATTAAGCCAAAGAAATGGATCATTCTCTAACCCATTCAATGCGGCTCAACCTCCTCTCTGATATGTGTGAACTTTAGCCCTGCACTCTGCAGATCTACAGGTTGATGGAAGATTCCTCCAGACCCATAAATAGTGCCTCTGTCTCTGCACCTCTCATCTGTCGCACTATAAAAGGAGTCATTCCTCTAGGGGCGGCGGCCACAGTTAATGAGGTCATGCTAAATAGCAGTGCACGGACATTATAGATCAATATTTAATACAGGCTGAGTCACTGAGCGCCTGTCTGTCTGACTGTCTGTCTGAACAACCAGTACAGCCCCAGAAGAGGCCAGTTCAGAAAATAAATACTGGTAAAACATCAGCAGATCCAAATGCAAACATCTCAGTTAAGGTGGCGCTATGAGACGTGCACATCCTTTATTTTACTTCAGAGTGACGCACTTTAGCTTATTTTAAAACCAAAGTGTTAACAGTCACACTTTCTTAACAGAATATGTTGCTGAGAAGTGATTCAAGGTGTGCTTTCTTATGAACAAACAGATGTGTGGAAAATAACACACCAGACTAAGTAGTCACTGCAGAGAAAGGAAAGAGATGTGGTGCAGATAATAGCTCTTCTCCTCTCATTTATCACTAATCTAATGTTCTGCTCTCATTAAAAAATGCAGAATTGAATAAGTTCTATGATTTCTTTCCTGTCATTTCCTCCTTTTCCTTACCTTCATCATCAGCACAATAGTGTTGAGTGCAATCATGGCCAGGACGGTGTACTCAAACGAAGGCGACACTACAAAATGCCACAAACGATACTGAAACGTGTGCCGATTCTGCGGCATGTATCGGGTCAGGGGCTTGGCGCTGATGGCAAAGTCTATGCATGCCCTCTAAAATACAGAAAGAACAGAGAGGACAACCAGGACAAGCATGTGGATGATACAGTGAAAATATCGCAGTAAGCAGAAAGAATCAGCTGTACCCGAAATAAATGTAAGAAAAAGCATGGAAATTCTGATTAGACAGAAGGAAAAGACTAGAAGGAAAGTTATGGGTGATTCTAAGATCACAATTGTGCCACTATATTTCTGATTAATGGGCCATTCCTGTGTGGCCAATCTCTAACATTACTGACTGTCAAGAAGAGCTGCATTAACAAGAAGCTGCCAACAGCATCCTAATGAGCATATTAAATTTCACCTAGCTGGTCAGATCACTAGATTGTGCCATTACTGGTTCCTGCATGTTGTGTGAAAAGGATGCTATCAGAAAAAAAAAGACATGGCTGTACTATCACCTCATTCTTCTCCAGGCTGCACTCCTCCATCATCTTATCCCCCTGTTCCTGGAAGGTGATGATAATGAGAGCCACAAAGATGTTGACGAAAAAGAAAGGAAAGACGACAAAGTAGATGACGTAGAAGATTGACATCTCCATCCTGTTGCCATGGCTTGGACCTCTGTTCTCTTCTGTCACATCCACAGAGTGCTGCAGGACCCTGGAAGAGCAGAGATGCAATGCAACATATATCAGCCTTCATATCGGTACCCCAAAGCTGAGACAGTGTGTGCAGGAAATTTTAAAGAAGTTGAAGCCCCAGAAACACATGTAGTTTGAAGAACAACATGTTTCATCATTGGTGATGACCCTGATGAAGGCTACAAACCAAAACACTGCTCCAGTGATAAAGTTGTTTTTTATACTAGAAATGCTGCTGGAGCTTCAGCCTCTTAAGACTTTATGTTCTTCTTCATACACCTTGGAAGCAGGTAAAGTTGTGCCAGAAACCTCTACTCTCTGCAGGAGATTTTCTCTTTTTCACCTGTTACACTTTGACGATGGGAAAACATGATTATATTAGGTGTTAAACCAGCTTTTACTTCTGAAATTGTTTTCAAGAATTTGTTCACCAGGGTGGAGAGCAAATGCCAATTTCCTATGTGGCTGAGGAAATCATTTTCTGATGGTTTATTTCCTGGCAACAGTCAATTAACAAGGGTTGGAACAGTACAAACTCACACGCCCTGTTTGATCTGTATGTCAGATTAAAAAAATGGCAATATCTTTCCTTCATCAAAGGTCATATTGGACCATTATCAGAGAACAAGCCAGATGTTAAAATGTTATCAATGCTTGTAAAAAAAGACTAACAAGGCCTCTAAGAAAGGAAGATGACATGCAGGAAAGCTCCTGATGAGTTTGCTTGTCCAGCATGAAAATGATCCTGATACCAGTCAGAGACTCACTGAGGCCATCCCTCTCCAGTGGAAACCGTGAAGAGAGTAAGGAGAGCCCAGATGACGTTGTCGTAGTGAAACTCATGCCTCTTCCACTCTCTTCTCTTCACCTCTTTCTTGTCTTTCCCGTAGTCAATATAGTAACCCCTGAAGGAGAAGACAACCAAAGTTCATCTATTTCCATCATGATTAAGTTTTTTTTGACTATTGTCATTGTCATCACTGGTCTTGGGTCCCCTTTTCCCCTACTTCTAGGGGGTGTCACCCCCTACCCTCAGCCTCAACCTCAACCTCGTCCAACAAAACCACGGATATCATACCATCACATTTCTGTTTACATATTTAGGTTTATTAACCCACTTCTCCTCAAATATTTTCCAGTTATAACTAAATATATAAAATTTATAGATATAAATGAGCATTACTGGCAGTCTTTCTCTGTGTCCTTCGAACTATCGGTACAGTAGAAAAACTTCCCCTTGAAGAGCTGAACAGCGATGACGGCAAAGATGAACATAAAAAGCTTGTAGACAATTAAGATGTTGAAGACGTTCTTTAGAGACGTCACAACGCAGTCAAACACCGCCTGGAAGAGAGGAGCACATAACATGTAAAAGATATGCAGTGAGATTAAGAACTTTATTTATATTCAGACACCGATCAACCATGGTTATTAACCTTTGGCTATATCTACATTATGACTAATTTAGCCATAGGCAGGCACTTTTTTTAAAAATAAACTCTTGTTGGTTTTTGAATGCTGTTTCCTTCTACAACCAACTTAAAGTAAGTACCACATATCCTGTTAACAATGCCAGCATTGGCCAGCATCTCCTAGGTACAGCCATCAGCCAGTACCTTAGAGAGACTGCTGTAGATACAATATTTGCATGCTAGTGTGTGCTTGTTTTTCATCAGATTTCCTGTTTTTCACTCAACTGAACTGAAAACAGGAGCTACACACATGTATAAATACTACTGTGCAACAGTCTGGGCCATCCCTTATTTCTTTATATTTTGCTTCCAGGGAGTCAGACCTTCTTGTAATTTTTAAAGTGGTCATGAGCATTAGTTCTCCAGGCTTTCTGAAGGTCTTTCAGAAAGTTTTTCTTTGGACATTGGCTGCTTTTTCACTCATTTTCAGTCAAGTCCTTGTACCTGACCATTTTCAGAGGAATGTTTCTTGTTCGTTAAGCCACTTAACGCTGACCTATGAATCATTCAGGCATAAAAAAGGCCCCTAACTCACACATGATTTGTTTGAGTAAATCAACAAAAAATGCCAAAGATAACACATTTTGACAAGTATAAAACAGTATTTTTTCACCAACAGAGTGATCCCCAAAGAGCTATTAGCTGAAAACTTGGCATATCTTGGGACGGTGTGCAGTGGGTCCATCAAGAATTTGAGAAAACTGGTCTCCCAAAAAAACTCCTCAATCGGCTTCAGATGGTACAGAACTCTGCAGCAAGAGTCATCACCTGCACCAAGTCTACTGACCATACTATTACACTCAGTCTCATCCAGCTTCACTGGCTCCCTATTCCTCAACGTATTCAATACAAGATTCTGCTTCTCACCTTCAAAGCTCTCAATGACTTGGCACCTCCATATCTTTCAGATCTTCTTCACCCTTGCACCCCTTCCCGTGCCCTCCGCTCAGCTTCTGCTGCTCTCCTGACTGCCCCTCACTTCAAACTTAACACCATGGGTGCCAGAGCCTTTAGTTGTGCCGCACCCCGTCTCTGGAACTCATTACCACTACACCTTCGCCAGCTTGACTCCTTGTCACAGTTTGAATCTCAGCTCAAAAGCCATCTGTTTACATCTGTACACCAGCTATGATCATTCTTTTTTATATGTTCTATTGTTTTAATTTTTATTCCTATTTTTTAATATTGTTATTGTTGTCTTGTGTTTGTAAGGTGACCTTGAGTGTTTGAAAGGCGCCAACAAATAAAATGTATTATTATTATTATTGTTGTTAAGTGAAGGACAAAAGACATGACACACCTAAAAAATATCTTTAGCAGATGAACAGTATCTGAAAGTCATGCCCTTAAGAAATGGGAAACAATCCAGCTAAGACCTGAAACAGGACCTGAGAGATACATCTGGCCATTCAGTTGATCCATCTACTGTTTACTGAAGACTCATCAGAAATGAATCAAGAAGTCATTCTTAAGGAATGAAAACAGGGAGAAAAGGCTGAGGTATGCCAAATTACACAAGAACTGGACTGAAGATCACTGAAAACAGGTCTTATGGAGTGATGAATCCAAATTTGAAATTTTTTGTTCAAATCATTGTAGTATGTATGGAAGAGGTCAGGAGAGAGGTACAACAGTGAGTGTCTATAACCACCTGTAAAACAAGGTGGATGCTCTGTCGTGGTTTCGGGCTGCATTCCAGCCAGTGGTGTTGGAGATCTTGTTAAAATAGTTGGAATATTGGACGTAGAAAAGAACGGTCAGATTTTAATCCACCAAAATACTATCTAGAAAGCGTCTGACTGGCAACAGCTTCATCTATCTATCTATCTATCTATCTATCTATCTATCTGTCTATTTATCTATCTATCTATCTATCTATCTATCTATCTATCTATCTATCTATCTATCTATCTATCTATCTATCTATCTATCTGTCTGTCTATCTATCTATCGAGAGAGAGAGAGAGAGTTGTTCACTTTTCTTCTCTTGCTTTTTCCACCTGCAGACAGACTCTATGAGATTTGGAGATCCCATCCCTGACAACAGGTCTTCATGCCTCAATGCTCACAGTTTGCCACCTCATGGTTTATTACGTTGTCTGTCTGCTCATTCTGTTTCTGATCTTTCTGGTTTGCAACAAACAGTTATGAGAAAACAAAGAAGAGCCACTCATATGTAACATGTTGTAGTAGCTAATTCAGGCACAATGCACAACAGGAAACAAAGGATGGAAAGTCTGCTAAACTTGAAGGCCTAACAAGCAATTTCATCCTCGAGGTCTACTCTGACATGCGGTGGTATATGACTTATGTATTCTTGGACAAAATTTTACCAAATTTTTGTTCTGTCTTTTCAATTTTAATTAAAATTATCACAGATAATTATGGGAAATTGGTGTCTCTCTGGTATAACTGTAAACCTTTTTCATCCCTTAATCTTCTTTTTTTTATGAATTACCTCATAAAAACCAAAACAAAAATAGAAAAATAAGGCAACTACAAATAAAAAAAGATTTCCTCAGACCTTTAGTTTAGGAAGCCTCTTGATGGTCTTCAGTGGTCTGAGGACACGCAACACCCTCAGAGATTTGATGGTCTTAATATCCCGTCCTTTGTTATTTCTGTACAGAAACACAAAGTGTGAACATCAGTTAATGTCACATTTTTGTCTTTTCTATATTTGCAGAACTGGTTTTCCCACCTTTCACCCACTGTCACTATATGTATAACATATTTTACTAATTTCACATTCTTCGTAAATTGAAAATTGCACATTTAAAATGAGTATTTTTCATAAGAGAGGAGGACTTTTTTTTAGTCTTTTACCCCATCACATTGCTGCTGGTCAATCCCACAGAGGCATCATCCACAGACAGATAAAAACAGGAGAGAGGGACATTTATAACAACAATTACAAAGCCATAAATGAAATGGAACAGATGAACACACTGTGATACAAAAGATAACTTACAGTTGATTTAGAGACACTTCAGTGTTTAGACATATGATTAGCTCATGTGAGTAATAAAAATAAATCACGTGACTGACGTGAGGGCGAAGGCCACCAGTGCTCCCACCACTACGACGAAGTCGAGCATGTTCCACAGGTCTCTGAAGTAGGAGCCATCATGGAGGATCAGACCCTGATCAATCATCTGAAGACAACACAGAGCCATGCAGTGAGTAAGTCTGAGATATTAATGAGTCAGTGAATCAACGATGAAAGAATACAACCCTTCAACTTGCTGCAATAAATTAGTGTTTGTTACTTAAAGTCTAAAACACAGTAGAGGTTCCTAATTCCTAATTCAAACATAAATTATGCATTTTTTCCAGAGTTTACTTGAATTGTTGCAGTAAGGTGGTAAATTATTGGTTACTTCAACTTCTTTGGTACTCAGATGTGGATTCATAATAAACCGATTTGTGTGTCAAGATAGCTTTGTTGTGTGAAAAATTGTGCAACACAGTTTCTTTTCTGATCTCTTACTGGACTAATTTCCCAAAACTTCAAGATGTCTTTAAAAATGTAGTTCCCTTTGGTCAAAATAGGTACATTTAGATGATTCAGCACCATTTCTTTTCTTGACATTTTTACATAGTAACTCACCTTTATTATCATTTCAAATGTGAAGACTCCAGTGAACACGTAATCAAAATAGCGCAGAACCTGTAAAGTCAGTCAGAGTCAGAGACACTTTAGAAAGATCAGAGCATCAGACACAAAGGGCACATAAAACAATACATCATGATTATTGATTTCATTGTGTTTTTTTCATTCGTGGGCTGTCAGCTTGCTGCTTAGTAGGAAAAAGTCCCCTCAATTTATGTTAATACAACACAGGATTAGCCTCACTCCTCCAATAAATAACCAGGCTCAGTGTGTTTCAGACTTCATTTGCCACACTCATCAGATATAATTGCCCCCCATCAAGTGGCCTTTTGCAAAACAATTTAAGGATTTTTTTTCTCCTTCTGTTCTTAATGATACTTAATCTGCTTACCTGAGGGGAGCTGAGAAACCCACGGTGCAGATAAAGGGTGATTGAACTCATATCTCAGGATGAGAGTGATTAAAAAAGCAGAAAGACTGTAGCCTCTATTGAGACATTAATGTAACACCTGCCTCAGACAGCTGATACGCACATCAGTGGAAACACAAACCTTATTCCAATGAGAAGAGGTGGCTACAGGGTCCTCAGCCGCCAGTGCTATACTACTAGCAGCTATGACCAGAAGGATGGACATCTCAAAGTATCTGAGGTTCACCACATAGTGACATGCTCGACGCACACTGAGAGAGAGCAGAATGGAGACGTAAGATGTAAGGCAGAGATTGGTACCCTACTAACTAAGAAGAAGTCTATTGGTTTAGCCAAAATTTATACAGTTATATTTAAGGATAAATACCACACTCATATCTATGCAGAAAATATGAAGATGGAGAAGGGTAACTTGATTAACATGTTGTTTCTATTTTGTTAATTTCAAACAAATATATGAAGCACTTGGTTCTAACTTTTCTTTATACCACCAAGCACCATCGTTTCAGAATGAAAACTACCAGCAACTAAATAAAAGAAAAATGAAGACGATTCAGAGATTTTACAGATTTTACAGGAGACTCACAAAAAATTCCTAGAAACATTTCTATTGAGTGTAAATGTGTGCCTGATCATCTAAATCAGAATTCCCTACAAGGGTGAGAGCTGCAGCTTCTTATTTCAACTTGTGAACTGCAGTTATGCACTGGCACTGCTATCTGCGACATCTCACAATTAGAAAGCTTTGCTATGAGGGGCGTCTCTGTAGAAATGTTACGTGCATGGTTTGTTGGCTTTGCAACTAATGGCGGAACCACATTCCTGTGTGAAAACATCAGCCATAACCTGACCGTCATTCTCTGCATCATTTACAAGTTAGAATCTGAGGTCCATGATGCTGTAAAACATGTTGCAGAGCTGAATAGTTTTCACATATTTATTGACTCTTAAACTCTGAAAGTTTGCTGCTGATCACAGTAAATGCAAACAGAAAAATGGTTGCTTTCTTCCCTGTTTGGAGATGTGGGTAAAAGAGGGGCGACATGCTGCAGATGACGCTATGCAGGAAAGCATCAAAGCAGACTGTTTTCTTAGGAACAATTGTAGTGGAATATTTACTTATTCTTTTTTTAAAACTGACAGCATTTTGTGTTGCTGCCTTTTAAGATTATTTCATATTAAATATTGACGTTAAGTGACACAGCTGGCCAAAGAGAGCTAACTGGAATGAGGATTTAATTTTGGAGATTTAATTCTGCCATGTTAAACCGGTCGCATCGTTACCTTGGACCTGTGTCTGCAAGAAGTTCATAATTAGTCTATAAATGTTTGACAGCAGTAATAAATAATAAATACTCTATCATGCTTCACAGTATATAGGGACACTCTGGTTCCTGAATTATTTTCATGAAGAAAAAAAGTCCATCCCTCCCTATGTTTTTGTTTCGGATTCACACCATGAATACATGAGTATCCTGCAGCTCATAACTGCTGTTAGGTATTTGATTTAATACTTTTGCTTAATTTTGAATCTCTTAATAGTAGTCCTTGATTAAATTATTTAAAAAGTTCTTTATTTAAGACTGAGAAAATGGCAGATGTATAAAATCACTGAAACTTTCCCATATTAAACAACTTTTTTCTCTATTTAATTAAAGGCTTCTGGGTTTACAAGATGCACTTGAATGCACCATTAATTGTACAAAGCATTTTGAGAGTTTGTGAGAGCCCTGGTTGGTTTAAATCCAAGGGCTCAATTCCAGATAATCCAGGCATTAAGGCATTACTGACTGTGAGGTTGTCTGAGTGCAGTTGACCTTCTCATCAAACTCTCTCAACTCTCTCTGCACATCCTTCTAAAAAATGCTTCACTGTTCCCTAAACGCTGTCCATTTTAAATATGTCACACCAGTATAAACATGCAATATTTTGAGCACTATCATTCCCTTATCACAGCAACATTATAAAATAGCCCACATTAAAAAAAGCACAAGAGTTTATCCTAAGAAGTGTGACAGACAGCAACTTACGGGTTGTCAGGTTTGAAGATGAACATACTGTCTGGGATCACAGAGTTGGCCGGCTTTGTCTCTTCTGCTTCCTCCTTCTCTGACTTACACTGTTCAGGGTCCTTACTGTTGACTGCAGAGGGTCAGGAGAAGAAGATACAGTTTTTTCATAGTCTGCCCACTATGATAGCATTAGCCTCAGAAAGCCAAGCTAAAAACTGCAAGCTCAGTTTTCTGTGGGGATTTTTAAACAGAAAAATCCAGTGAGAGGTGATGAAGTCTAGCAGCAGTAAGCTGTGAACTGTGGGGCCTGGCTTAGGTGATGACATGACTCACTGCTTCCCAGTGAGTCAACTCTGGAGGCTACAATTTAAACTAAGTGTAACAGATATGACATAATGCACATCTCTACAACTGCATCCTTACTCAGAAAGAAAATTTTCTTCAGAAAAATTTCACTTCAAAATGCTTTTTCCAGTTCAAAAGTGATGCAGAGTTTACAGTTAATAGCTGCAGATCATCTACCTGTGTGAATAGAAACCAGTCCCACATAAGTGATCACTGATGAGTTTTCAGACAAAGCAACAAAAATGAGCAACCTCGTCACAAATCATTAACACAAATAACACAAGAATTCACAAAGCACCCGGAAATCACAAATCTACATTTGGTCCATTACCTGTGATTGTGGAGAGCTCGAGAGATGACTGCACATTGGGAACCTCAATGATCACACTGGAGCATAGCTGAGATTTATCCCGTTCCTGCTGCGTCTCTTCTTCTTCTTTGTTGTCCTCTGGGACAGTAGGTGCAGACAGCTCTGACAGCTGAGGAGGTTCTTCTTGCTTCTGGGGACACTGATCACCAGTGTGGCTCTGGTTATCAGTTGGAGCACTGTCCCCTTCTCCACTTTTATCACTCAGTCTGGAGATGCAAAGAGGAATACATTACTGGACAGATGTGAGCAGCAGCTATTCTGCTGTGGCATGGTCGCAGCAGGGTAGCTGCTGCTGGGTAGTGAATTTATAGTCTTCAAAGATGGAGAGGTCAGAGTAATAGTAATACAAGTTCAGTTATTGGTCACACAAAATACAGTTATAATGAGTACCATTATAGCACAATACAAAAAAGGACTTAAAGGACACACACTGAGACCAGTTAAAACAGCAGTTTAAAGCCACATGAGAAATGTTGGCCTCAATTCTTTCAACATGTCTGATGTAACATTAAATCCATGACAGATTAGATTGTTTCTTACATCTTGTTTACCAGATCCTTTGATGGTTTTGCTGACATGAACAGAGATTATCTAATGTATAGGTGCCAGTGAATGGTTAATGAAAGGACCTTAAGCTCTTGCATGCTAGTGCAAAGAGAGCTTCAAAAGAAAAATCATTTCTAACATCCACGCATTTTGTTATCCATCGTTAATAATTCATCGCAGCACAGTTAGATTTATTTTTGCAGAATGCAAGAAAACTAATATTAGATTGTAAAACAGGTTTGAATTTTATTAAAATGAGCCACTTGAGATTTAGCATCTCATTTCAAAGGGGCCCGAAAGACAAAAATGCTAAATTAAAATGGAAAAAGACACAGATATTAATATGTCATATTATCAGAAGTTGTGTTTTTTTTTTTTTTCATTTATACACTA
>VUQS01039436.1:24655-98657 GCA_015108495.1 Heterochromis multidens | reverse complement strand
TACACATAACTTTTCGAAGTCATGTAATCAAGTATTGGCATTAAAATGTGACCTCCTGGGATGTATGTCATCCGTCTCATCCCTTTGCGTTTGATCACATCATCTCTCTTGACTTTTAACTGCCAAATAACCTCAACTACATTCCCTTAATTCTTAAAAAGACATTTGATGAGTAGCTGTTGTTCTGTCTCACCTGCTCTCCTCATGTTTAGAGACCTCTCCCTCTTTATTTTCAGGATCTGCTGTCTGCTCTTCTACTTTCCCAGGGTTTCTCTTCTTATCCCCGATGAGAGAGAAACTTGCCAGCTGGCTTCCATTTGCAGGAGAAGACCCCTGACTTCTGGTCCTGGTCTGATGGTCACAGTGATGCAGCTCCTTCCTGCCCCTGTTTCCACCATGCCCTCCAATGTCTGGAGTCAGTGTCTCCCCATTATCTGGAGGTCTGAACTTCTTTACTGCCCTGTGTTGACGCTCGCCATTCAATCTGGGACTTCGACGCTCACTGACATGTTTGTGACTCTGATTAACATCCAGGTTTCTGCTCTGAGGGATGGGCTCTGATTCAGGTGGGTCTGGTATGTTCATGTACACAGAATCAGTAAGAGGCACATCTGTAGTATCCACTGATTCTGGCTCCACTGATTCAGGTATGTCACCAGACAGAGCTACATCCAATGGCATATCCTGAGATATGGAGGAGCCTGAAGCCTGGTTCTTGGCTGGGGAGGCCAGCGGTTCGGTCAGGTGCTTTACACTCCCTGATGGTGTTTGCTGCATGGCCTTGCGGTGCAGTGACAGCGGACGTACGTGAGCCTGGCTCGAAGCAGGAGGACCATCTTTCTCCTCACTGGGGCTATTGAACAGGATCTCTCGGCTGGACATCTGGCGGTGTCTCCGCAGCTGGCTGGTCCTCTGCTCCCACACTGACATGGTCATCCTTTTTCCTCTCTCTCTCCTGGACATGAAAGAGTTAGAGGGGTTGAGTGGTGGGGGTGGGCGGCCCTCCCTGACACTACCCTGGGCTTCCTCCAGGGAGCAGGAGTAGGTAGGCCTGCTCCGGTGAATGGCTCTTTTCCTGTACAGGTAGGGCCGCCTCCTCCGGCTTCCCCTGGAAAGAGGAAGACAAGGTAAGATGTCAGCATATGAAGACAGAAAACATTAAGCAAGTTTAAAATAAGGTTACTGTCAGCACTTGAGCTGAAATGTTTTCCTTTTAACTGTCTTAATTTATTGATCCAGGTCTGTCGGAAGTTTGCTGCATATTTACAAAACAAGTGATTTGGTTGAAACTCTAATTTGCAGTCAAAACATGTACCAAAAAAATGAACATCACAGCACACAGAAAGTGCTTTGATTTGATGTTTGAGTGATTTACCAATTACAAAGAGAAATTTCATCCAACATGAAGCAATTTTTTGGAGCGATGAAAATGTTGGGTGAAAAATTAATCCAGGAATTGTTGTGTGACTTTAAAAACAAAAGATGCAAAATGATATCAGTGGAATAGATCTTAAAAAAATGTAGATGTTGGAGAGTCGAGAAGTACAGGACAGAGCACGAACAGAACAATACACAGGATGAATCTATGAGTGAGAGATTCAGAGAGCTGAACAGACAGCGTTACTTACTCGAGCGTGGACTCTTGTGTGATCCGTGTTATCAATGAGCGATTGGTTGAAAACAAGACATTAGTGCTTTGTGAGCAGAGACAAAACAGGCCAGGAGACACACAGCAAACCGGCATGTCACACAAAGACCGCAGTCATGAAAACTATCCTAACTGTTAATGGAATTTACCAGCTGTTGTGAATTTATTATTCATTGCTCGAGGGAACAAACTATTTTAGAAGACTGCACACATAAATAAAATAAAATATTAATGCCATATGTATTCTATTTCCATTGTACACATTCCTTTTAAAAAAAATATTCTCAGTGAATTAAGGATAAATTTGGGAGTTTAAACTGATTCCTGATGCTTTGGTGTGTGTCTCCATTGGAGCCAAGCAGCACATTGACAAACAAGATGGTAGCAGTATTAGAAACAATTAAACAACATTTATAAACATCACCAGTAAGCACAACATTGATAAAAAGACATCTTCAGTTGACTGAAATGTTAGACATTCTCAGCTACGGTATGAGTACAGGTAGAAAACACAGAGATGGGCTCCATCAGCAAACAAAGAGTACATATTCAGATCCCCTTTAAACAAAACCAGCACATTGGGATGCAGCTCTGAACACCACTGCCACTTCAGAGCACTCACAAATTAGCATTCTTTCGGGACATGCTAGTAGAGCTAACCGGAGGAATTCAAGTGCCGAGCTTCTAAATATTAGCTCGAAAATACTCAGAATACTAAAGAGCATTTCAGAGAGGGATTAAAGACTTCACAGTGAAAGAAAAACTGAACACACACTGAAAACACTACCCAAATATTCCATTCTCAGTGAGTGTGTGTGCATATATTTCTGTTTTTCTTCCTTTGATCATGCTGACCAGAAGCATGCTGTTCCCAAGGTGAGATAATAATCAGCCTCCAACGTGCAGCGTCTTGCACTTTTTTCATTTAGCAAATGCTGCCATGCAAAGTTTCTTCAGGGCTAGCAGGAGTAGGGGATGCCACAGTTTCACTGCCGACATCAGAGATGAGACCAGGAACCCTTAAAGTTCGAAGTGTCCTCTCTGAATATAGATGACCAGATGACCCTACCAGTCTTCTCTATGGGCTCTGACAAGAGCCTGGACCCTCAACTGGCTCAAGTGAAACTAATACACATCTGCAGTGTTCCTCTGTTTTGTTCTAATTTTTATTTTTTCCATTGAGAACCTTTAACAAAAGGGGCAAGGTCTCAAAAAGGAAAGACAGAGAAAAAATAAAGTACATAATTTTATGTTAATAATCTGTGTTCCTATAGAATCGTCTTCATGCCCATGCAACAAGCTGCTTATTTCTCAATACACAGCGTGCATACAGAGCAGGAGGTCCCCACCCGTGTTCATGCACATGCACTTCCACCACCTATGCCAAGGCAATGTGCAATCAATTCCCGAGAAAAAAAAATCTATTCTGCAAGCTGGAGACCTGGACACTGAGAAAACAAGGTCACGTTACTTTATTAATAACATTTTCCACAAGTGAAAACACAATCTGCTTTGCAGAGCACAGAAGTGTATTACTGTAATGGACACACCACCCTTAATTTGGATCCTAAGTAACCCTGTCTCCATAACAACTATATCAGCACCTCCCACCCCAGAGTGGAACCAGTAACCATGGAGACATAGACTTCAATTAGGAGCAAATTACAGTGCAGGGATCAAGCAGAGGATAGACAGTAGACCTTTCAGTGGACACATAGCAATAAGTCTGGAGTGGGACAGCACCTCAAACTGATTCACTCAACAACCTCTAAGTGACGTTTAACTTTTACAAGCCAGCACTTAGACAGCAACTCAATTTAGTCATCATCTGTACTGATGACACATCTAACTGTTCTACATTCTGTAGTTTTATTAGTAATCCAAAATCTATTGCACCAAATGAAAGACTAGCCACACTCCCTGGTGGAAGAAGGGAGCAAGAGAAAGGAAGAGAGAGACAGCGGGAGGAGAGGAGACGTTCAGGCAGGAGAGGCTGCATACAGCACTTACTCTGAAGACATGAAGGAGGACAATGGTCCAACCTCCTTCGCTTTCTGGAGAGCATGCTTCTGGTTGAATGCTGCCTCTGCTTCCTCTTCATCCTGATCAAAAGAAGCAAATTATTTTTAAATAATGAAACAGAATCAAGGAAGCAAAAAAGAGGAAAGAACAGAAATGGACATGAAAGAGGGGAGATTTTTAAAACTATTCAGCATCAATGAAGAGACTCTTCCAGCAGTAAAAGCACATTAGTCCAGACTTGTTCTTTTAATTAACCTTTTTTGTTATTCATGTTGTATTACCTTTGTTAGCTCTTGTGCATTGGCAAGGTTATCGACAGCAATGGCCAAGAAGACATTAAGCAGAGTGTCTGGTTACACCTATGTTAAGGACTCACACATTAACTCATTGTTAAGAGACAGATGCACTGCAAGACTACAGACTGAAATAAAAAAAAAAACTAAACACTTTGCACCTTTGCAATACCACTGTGACAGCGGCATTATGTCCCTGGTCAAAAATGGTCACAGTCTGATGACAAAAGCTGCAGCATAGTAATAAGACAGATGGCCAGAGGGGATGTTGTCTCCACTTCTAACTGTGATGTAGTCAGACTCGCTCTTAAAAACTGAGAAATAGTGATGAAATTATTGATATGAAAAAAACAAACAAACAAAAACATACATTGTTCTTTTTTTAACATGACACTTCACTGACAACACATTTTGTTATGAAATAGTTGTGACCAGTATTCACTCCACCCAACTGGATATCTGTTTTGTAAATACTGCATTAAAAAAAAAGTTTACAGTGTATGCGCTTCTGGCCTGCAGTGAAGGTACATATACTCACTAGTCACTTTGTTAGGTACACCTGTTCAACTGCTTGTCAATACAAATATCTAAACTCAATTTATTTAGGCATGTAGACATGGTCAAGACGACTTGCTGAAGTTCAAACTGAGCATCAGAATGGGGAAAGAAGGTGATTTAAGTGACTTTGAATGTGGCATGGTTGTTGGTGCCAGACGGGTTGGTCTGAGTATTTCAGAAACTGCTGGGATTTTCCCACACAACCATCTCTAGGGTTTACAGAGAATGATCCGAAAAAGAAAATATCAAGTGAGCGGCAGTTCTCTGGGAGAAAATGCCTTGTTGATGCCAGAAGTCAGAGGAGAATGGCTAGACTGCTTTGTGCAGTTACTCAAATAACCACTCGTTCCACATGCAAGGTATGTGGAACTGCATCTTTGAACGCACAGCATATTAAAACTTGAAGCAGAGGAGCTACAGCAGCAGAAGACCACACCAGATGCTACTTCTGTCAACTAAGAGCAGGAAATCAAGGCTACAGTTCGTACAGGCTCACCAAGATTAGACAACAGAAGATTGGAAAAATGTTGCCTGGTCTGATGTGTCTTGATTTCTGGTGAGACGGTCCTAAGATCTCACTCCCTTTGAGATATGGTGGAACAGTGTTGCATCATGGATGTGCAACCGATGAATCTGCAGCAACTGTGTGATGCTATCATGTCAATATGGACCAAAATCTCTGAGGAATGTTTCCAGCACCTTGTTGAATCGATGCCACAAAGAATTAAGACAGTTCTGAAGGCAAAAGGGGGTCTAACCCAGCACTAGAAAGGTATGCCTAATGAAAGGTCCAATGAGTGTAGGTCTATAGAGTAAAATGTGGGGCTGAGTACAAGAGGTCTTTAGTGTTAGCCCACCAAATGTTGCATAGTTTTTTACTCTTACCACGTGCTAGTTTTTTGTAGGATTTTTTTGTTTTATTTGGTGAAAGAAAAACTTACAAAAACGTAAAAAGCTCCCTCTTGCTATAGACAAATGACAACTAGCAGGAGTTCATGAAAGACATTAAACAGATGGTCAATATTATTGATCTGTCTGCTTCATATGTCTGCATGTATGCAGCATCTTTCACTTTCTTAATTAGAATTCAACAATAACACAAAACAACCTGCTGCACTTTACATATGAAATCCACGGTAGAGTGAAAAATGCAAAAAAGTGGTTACAATTTCAAATGCAATTAAAAAATATTGGTAAAAAACCTACATTAGATAAGAACAGTAGTCTGTCTACTATTTTGGAATTAAATGGGGTTTTTTTTGGAAAGAAATGGAATGAAGGATACAGTTTCCAAAAAGAGTGAGGACTATAAAGTAGACAGAGGACCACATGCCAGACTTTACTCCACCTTGGGAGCGAATACCATTGTACATCACCTCGTTCCAGTCCTCTCCGGTAAGGATCTGTGAAAATGCACCCACAGCAGCACATAATCAAGCAGTGCTTTGCTGATGAACTCACCTCTTAATTCCACATTTGCCAAAATGTATTCATATTCAAAATCAACTTTCCTACATATTTTGATTAACGGTAATAAAAAGTGTGTAAAAGCTGTGTTGTAAGTAGACAGCACAAAAACTGTAAGGTTCATTTGCAGACCTGAAAGACGGTCATGATAGCTGCAGGGAAAGTGTCAAAGTTTGTCGGAGTGTAGTCTTCAAAGATGAACCTGTGAAAAAGATGTGACATTTATGATCGAGTTCATTCAGAGAACAAGGATTGTATGCCCTCTGCCAATCACGTTGATACCTATGTCTCTCCAGACTTGAATTCTGACCTTTGGGATGCTAAATGTCATCGCTTCACCATTATTTTCTATTAGATGTTTGTGTGAAACTTTGTGATAATCAGTGAGTAATTCTTGAGTTATGAACGTATTTTGTAAGGTCATTGCAACCTCAACCTCAAATATTTGAGGCAATCCTAAGATTTTGCAATCCCAAAAATAGGAAAAACAGATAAATAGATCAAAAACGTAATGCCTCTAGACGTAGCTGCTGCCCGTACAGAGGCATAAAAATCTGTCTACAAATGATAATCGACAATTGTAAAACAGTCTGGTTGACAGACTTGGATTTTTTTTCTTTTTTGTTTCGTATTCTAGAGGCCAGTTCATCACAAGGACATGCTTGTCTACCTTGACCAGCTTTTATTGAAGCAACAGCTTGTGGGAAATGGCCTTTGACTCAAAGGGAAAACCAAGCAACAATAGCTGTGCGTGTGACAAATGTAGAGTCTTAAATCTCTACTGAGCTCATACAGTGCCTCAGTATAATAAAAACAACTGTGAATGGGCCATAGGACCATGTAGTGCATTTATTATCTTCTGAGTTCAATAAATAAGAATCGACTACACCATGAAATCTACTTTATCCTTATTTTTATGTTTGTGAATGTAAATTTACTGGGAGGCAAAGTTAAATTAAATCATAGAACTAGAGGAATTAGAATTTTAAAGGTGTTCTATTATCCTCATTTCCAACAGGACATTTAATATGAGCTTCTACCCTTTACAGCATATAAATGACAGAACACAAGAAGAAGCTTTATAGGTCCACTTTAAAGGAATCTATGTGTCCTTTTAATATTACCTTCCACCAAAGAGCTGCATGCCAAGGAGTGCAAAGACAACAATGAAGAGAAAGAGAAGGAATATGAGGGAGATGATGGACTTCATGGAGTTCATCAGAGAGACGACCAGGTTTCTCAGAGATGCCCAATACCTTGAAAGCAATCAAACACCACATTAGTGTAAAGGAGATGAAAATGTGCAGCTTTTGGGTTCAGGTTTGTACAGTCTGTTACCACATTAAAGAGAACTTACAGGAGAACTCTGAAATCTGAAGAATGTGTTTGTTAGGATCCCTGGGTTTTGGACCCAGTGTTTTGAGTTTGGTTTAATTTGTGTATTTGGTTTTGGTTCACATCTTGTTTAGTTCTGGGTTTTAGTTATTTTGTTTTCCTGGAGTCTCTTATGTATTGCTGCCTCTCTTATGTTCCCATGTCTGGTCCCGTCTCTGTGTTTGTCTTGCTTTCCCCCAGTCAGTCATGTCCCCATGTTTGTTTCCCCTTTTGTCTGTCTAGTCCATGTGTCGTAGTCTGTCTGTGGTTAGTTCCTGTTTTATTTTGACAGTCCCTTGTCTCGTGTGCGTCGTGTTCAGGTTTGCTTCCCCTGTCTAGTCAGTTAGATTCTGTTCAGCCGTGTTCCCTCCGTGTTTCCTCTCTGCCCTGATTCCCTCCTGTGTATTTATTGTCTGCGTCTCTCTCTACTCTTTGTCGCATCCTCGTCATAAGCTGTGTACTTGTCCGTCTGTAAGTTTTTCCCAGGCTTAGTCTCCCAGTCAGTTTGTACCTGCCATGTTTGATTATTTTGTTAATTCAGTTTGTTACCAGCAATAAAGCTGCATTTTAAGTTTAACTTCTGTTGGCCAAGTCCTGCATTTGGGTCCACACTCTGCCTGCCACACAGCCATTCATGACAGTGTTAACAACTGCTGTTGGAGTATGAAAAATATGTGAAATAAATTATGTGCATATGTGAGCAAAGCCTTTGTGTTTCTCCAGAGTAAGCTGCAAAAAAAGTCTCATAAATAACCAAAAGTGTCGTCTCTTTTGTCAGTGTTGTTTGGGTTTAAAGAATACCAGATTGAAAATGGAAAAAAAAAAAGCATTACACAGTTAGAGCAAAGTGAGTTTAGGAAACTCTGTTGCTCACTCTTTATCCCTGCTAGAGGCTCGAAACGCAAAACAACTGAAACAAAACTTGCTCAAGAGGGATTGCGTTTATATACAGTAAGATCAATTAGGAAAGCCCACAGATGAAGGACTGGAATAAAGAATCAAAATTTCAGATTCTGCTGCACTGATTTTAAACTGTCCATCATCACTTTGATGTTATTAAAGAAATGCAAATCAGTGGCACACTATCAAAGTGCAAGCCACTTACATGGGCACAATAAGTACCAGGTGGTTTGCTTTTTAGTTTAATATATACAAAGGGAGTAAGGGAATAATTAAGAAAGAATCCCTCCACACCACACAATATCACATCTTAGGACAGTATTTGGAAAACTGCACCCACATGTTACTAATACTGCTAGCCTTTGGTCAGCAGGGAAATGTCCCTTGTAAATAATGTGACATCTCAACAGATGGCGAAGAGTGAGGAAATCTGCAGGACTAACTTGGTGATCTTGAAGATCCTCAGCAGACGCAGTGCACGCAGGACACTGATGCCAAAGGAAGTGCCAGGCCTGAAGAAACCCCACAGCACTTCAAAGATGCTGCCAACAATCACCTAAAGAGACATGTAGGGAAGTTACACTGAGTTTACAAAGAATAGCGTATTTATCAAAAAAGGACAAGTGAACAGGTAACAAAAGCTAGTACTGTCATGAAGAGGAGAAAAGGAGAGGCAAAGATGATGCAGACATGAAGGACGGGAGGACTGATACAGAATAATTAAAGAATGCAAGCATCTGAATTATCTTAGACACAAATAGGAAGAGAAGGAGGCGGAGTACTGACACTGCAGTCAAAGCAGTTGAAGGAGGAGTGGAAATAAAGACGTGGGCCCAAGCTGTACATCTTAAGGAACATCTCAGTCAGGAACAGAGCGAGGAACAGAAATTCTGCATAGTCTGGAACAACAAATAACAAAGTTAAAACCTTACATAGACCACGGCATTGTTATGTGTGAGGACTGCTACAAAAAAGCAGTTACAAATGACAGTTGTCATGTGGATAAATGCACACGCGTTAATGTGTGTTGTGCTGTTTTCTAGATTTTAATTTCATTCAGTTATGTTTAGGTTGTATTTAGGTTACACTAATAGCTTCTTTTTGCTTATTAATTTCATGTTAAATCAATCACTGTTTTATGTTTTGCATAACTGTCACTCAACTGGTGCCTGTCAGGGGAAGCTTGTAGGAAAGAGCTGTCATTTTTGTTTGTTACAGCCCATTTTTTCCCTCTTTTTTCTTGTGTTGTCCAGAAGCTTACTTGTAGATTTGTATTTTTTCTTTTTGCTGACATTAGTAGTAGCAAAGTCAATCTTCTTGTTTTTAAAACTGGGCAGTAAAATATTTCAAACCAGCCAAATGATTGTGTACTAACTTCCTGAGCATAGCTCATGTTTTAAACTGCCACCAAAATGAGTTGCGACTCACAGAGAAAGTTGGACAGCCATAAGGGTTGGTTATGGTGAACAATGGCTACACACAGAGTGTTGAGGGCCACAAGGCTGAGCACAGTCCAGTAGAAAGTCTGTGTCTTCACCACACGGCGGATGTAGATGCGCAGGAGACGCTCCTTACGGCGGAAATATGCTGTCGGACCTCGCTTAGCACTCCTGATACTTGTTCTGGTCATGGGGATGCCTTGGGGGAATAGGGAGACAAATTGTGGTCGAATAGATCTAGTATAGCACGTTCCCACTCTTAAAATAATATGTATTTCTAAAACTGCAGCAGGGCTCAGTGTGCACCTGCTGCTGTTTGACTTTCTGTGCCCATATGTCTGAGCCTTTCAGCCCTCCCACTCACCCACAGAGGAGATGTCACCATATTGTTCCTCCCCTGGTTGTCCTTGATGCATCACATCCATGCCTCTCCTCTTGATGGTGGTGGCTCGCTTCAGCACTGCAGACAGAGCATGTTGAAATGTAAAAAAAAAACATGCAAGAACAACCTGTTTAAACTGCACAGTCTGTAAAATTTGAGAAATTACACTGTGAGGGCAGTGACACAAGGCTGATTTTTGGGGAATGTGGCCAGAAAACAACATTAAGTATTTGCTCAGATCACATCAAGTCAAAGTACTGAATATTTTGAGTTGAGGAAGTGTTAACAATACCCCAAAATTGCCTTGTGCATAACCACCCTCATATAAAAAAAAAAACATTTTAAAGACATCCATAGTTGGACCAAGGCATTATGCAAGTGTGCAATGAAAAGAATATGAAAAAACAAATGATGAGAAGAAATCAAACTGAGAGTAATATGCATGTCAAGCTAATGTCTGTGAAGTTTCAGCTGAAAGGGCAAATTCAGCTCAATAATGCTGCAGCTAAATGAGACAAAAATGATCATTTAATGTTAGTGCGATGATCCAAAAAGCTGAATGCAAATCTTCTGATGCTCCTCCATCATGGCAAACCATGCTCCGAGGCTACTTAACAGTCCATGCATTCCTCTTATTTGAGCCGTTATAAAGTGCTCCCATACAGCATAAGCACACACACCGTGCAGTGCACACATGCTGGAAGTGGACGTGATGAGCCTGTTTTGACCTTTTCACTGATGGATGTGTTTATGACTACCTTTCATCTTATCCTACCCCTTCCCACACCTTTCCTCTACGTTGTGATTTCTGAATCTACTTGCAGTCAATATTTGCTTGGGGACTTTTTAATAAACCACTGATCAAACGTGCACACAGACACACACACACACACACACACAGATCCACAAAAATATTGCTGCCGTTTCACACACAGCAGTGTTTTCTAAAGGCAGACCAGATCGAGTCCTGCTAAAACACACATACACACAGTCACACATCCATGCTGCTGCATTTTGAGACCAGTGGTTGCTAAGGCAACTGCTGTGCACCACCATTCTTTTTAATCAAAGCTATAAGAGCATCTGCATTTACTGTCATCATAACAGCTGAAGCCACTGTGTGTTTCTACTAAAGATTTGCATTGCACAATTAAATTTAACCATATCAGTGTGTCTTTGTATGAGTAACATCCTTAAAGGATTACCTTTCCTTTCTCTAAGAGTTTGTTTGTCTGCTTATTAGTGGCCGCTTGTGTGTAAGTGTGTGTGTGTTTGTGTCTGTGTGGTAAAATGGGGTGTGAAGTGGGTTAGGCAAAGTGCAGAAAAGAGGACGGTTCTCACCATAGACACCACCTGTACTCCACTCTGGGAGCCTCCTGAGAGCTGCCAATCAATCAACATTTAATAAAAGCCCTGCTGGTGTAGCGAGTAAAGGTCACAGTAGAGTTGAGAGGGTCAGAGCAGCACTAAGCTATCTGTTGGGCACTGTGTCTAATGCCAAGTTTAGCACTATCAGTGCGCTCTATGTGGCGCTGAGAATTGTTGAAAGAGATGTTATGGTACGAGTAACTTCTACAAATGCACTATAGCAGCAACATAACCTAGGCTCCTCACATCCTGAAATTATACACTGTGCTTTGTATTATTAGTACTAGGTGTAAAGATGGGTTTCCCCCTATTAGACTAAGCCTTGCCTAAGGCTAAAGTCAGCTTGGTACATTCTCATAATGACAATGCCATAGTAAGATGTTTTATGGCACAGCTTGATATCCTTCAGGGTCTCATAATACATCATAACATCATTTAAGACTGATACTAGGGTTTAATAAGAAAGCTCAGCCAACCTTTTCCTGATTTCTCTTTGTGCATGCAAACTTACCTACTGATCTCAACAAAGTATTATGTTTACCATGTTCACCATCTTAATTTATTAGTATTATTTTACAGGTATTTAGTAATCAACTATTAACTAGAGAAATCAACATTTTAAAATGTTGATGGTGCTAGATAAAAAATCAGGTGATCACCAAAACTGGTGAGCCATGTTTCAGCAAAGACTGCATGCATATAAAAGATGGTCATAGCCACTGTGATGCCACCCACTGGTTCTTAAATTACTGTTTTGAAACCCCAAAATGAACATTTTAGCTGCCACCATCTTGGTGTGTTTAAACCAGATGTGACGAGTGAGAGGAGCACTGCACGCTCATGCAATAGTGCCACACCCTAAAGCATACTCTGCATACTCTATTTTACTGTACATGGGACCATAAATTTACTAAATGAATACCATATTGTGTTCAATACAAATTTAAACTAGGGATCAAGACCATAAACTCAATAGGAGGTCATACATCAAGTGAACAGTATGCTTGTTTTCCTATAGACTTCCACAGACTCTCTGAAAGGCGGATTTACGGTACTGCGTTTGTGTCAGTATTTGCCTTTACAGACCACTGTCTACATGTTGTATATGGGCTACTGCTGCTTGTGCTGTTGTTGGTTCTTCAGCCAGCTGCAGAGAGGAGTGAAGTTACAACATACAAAGAACTTAAGTGAAATGAGTGTAACAAAAATGAAGAGTGTCCACTGTAGCCACTGTTTATGGTTTTCATGCTGTTTTTTATTCTTTGATATTTTTTCTCGCTTCTCCCGTTTGTGGTGAACTTAGCGGTCACTCCCTTTCCTGTTCTGGCCCACTTTTCAGCCAATCAGCATTCGGCCTATGCACAGCGTCATCCTCGATGAGAAATCCACGCAAACAAGTCCGTGTAGGTTGCATTACCCCTCCATGTAGGACACAAATGCAGTATTGTAAATCCTGCATTATACAATGGGACTACTTTTTGGAATCAGAGGAGTCGCCTCCTGTTAGATTTTAAAAAGAATGCAGGTGTAAAGTCATTCCAAATTGGGTTTCACCTTTCAGATCAAGAGGCCATGTCCATCTCTTATATCTATGCTTTTGAGATATTTCTGAGCTAAATGCTAACTCAGCATACTAACTGTTAAGAACCATGGAAATGTCATAATTTTATTCATAAGCTGAAATACTGGAAAAATGGAAACTTTGACTGGATGCTGGCAACAAAAAATCAGAGGATGACCAAACTCACTAGGAGTTCTTCTGCAAGCAAGAATAAGGTCATTATTGAATCCAATGGAAATACATTCAATACATTTGAACTGAACAGTGTGAATCAGCTTGAGCCACAGCAATAGAAGCCAAAAATGAATAACCACAATGAAATGTAATGAATTTCACTGGAAAGCGTCCTTAATCCTACAATGTGTGTCAACCTAAAGCCAATACACAGTGCAAAAAATAATAGCATATGCCTGAATAGACTTTTTAAAGCATGTCTGCCAGCATAAATTGAGACAGCATGTACTGCGATGCTGGGATAGCAAAAAGATCATCTGTACAGAGAAAGCAGGAAAAACAAAGATCTCTGTTGACTTACCATCGAGGGCAGAAGGTCCTGCATTTTTATTCTCCTCTGCAAGCATCACTTCCTCTAGAAAAAAAAAAAAGTATGGTCAGAACTGAGCAGCTGATGGTTCACATAAAGGAGCTATATTGCCTTCTTTTGTAATATATTTACAGTGTATTTGTTGCAAAACGTAGCACTTATATGTTGCCTCAAATATTCCCATCTTCCACGATTGGCAGGGCTAGTCAAGTTTAAAGTGAAATATAGATTTTTTTTTCTTTTCTCATTGGGGAAAAGCTCATCTGTGACTGGGACTAAAGCCACCTGCTCTGTCGATCCAGGCCCGATAGCCGTTGAGCTCTCTCTCAATCTGCTGTTGGCGTCTCAGCTTCATGAAGGCCCTGCGGTTTTCAACTCTCTCTCTCTCCTTGGCAAATTCTCTGCAGAAACAAACAAAAACACAGAATTATTTATTTACTCTTTGAGGCCAAAGGAATTTATAGTCACCGGGATAAATAATTCCTTTTGGTGACTGAAGAAAAAGCTATTGTTGTCTTGAACTTAAGCTCTTCTCATTGTTCATCCAACCGCAGAAGCAGAGGAGAGGAATTCAAGGGATATCTCGTCTCTCTCTCACTGTAGAGATAATGACAATGGATCCTGAATTGACCTTTCTTTAAAACCAATTAACTTGCATAGACACCATCTAGTGAAACTGTACAGTTTGATTTGGCAGCAGGTAGTTTGTCAGTAATTCTATTTATCAGTGAAAAAAGCAAGTCTAACTTGCAAGATCTTAAATCCACAAACAAAACAAGCTGACTGTATAGCTGCAGCCCATTTTAGGGAAGGATGAGACCAATAAAGATGTAGCCTTGGAGCCCCTGAATACCAGAGGCACAAACCTGTATCTCTTAACAAACTATTCTACACAGTAATTCTAAACAGATTTAGTGTATGGTTTGACTAAATGCTTACTCAAACCAGAAAGAAGTCCTTTTAATTTCATTTTCTATTCTAAATCTTCAATTTGATTAACAGTTCAGGGTTTTTCATATGCAAACTCCTAAAATTGGGTGGGGCACATAATATATAATTAGCATGAAGTAAAGAAACTAGATGTAGACTAGGTTTTTCAACTAACAGTCAACAGCAAAAATTGCAAATCAAAAGCAAACATCGCTTACACTGATCTGTAGTGCCCTGTGTTTTAATTATTTCCATCCCTCAGTGATGCATCCAAATTATGCAGTCTATTTAACAGAGACTAAAATACACCTGGTAGATTTTCAGTGATCTGCTGCCTGAAAAGATAAGTACAGTGGATTAGGTCCCCAGGACTGCATTTCAAAGGTACTTTTCAAGTCCCCTGAAAAATGATGATACCCCTCACTTTTTTTCTAGCTCACAATTGCTTGATAGAGGACATGTGAATCTAGAGGGCAAGTACCAGAAAAGCCAGTGAATTAAAAAAAGCAAAACAAAACAAACAAACAAAAAAATAAACAAGAAGATTTGGAGGATCTAAGGGCTATAAAGCCCCTTAAATCATTGTTACAAAAGGTTGAAACCTTGATGCATTTAAAATGTCCTTGGACCCACCCAGAGAGGACTCCCAGCACCAGGTTCAGGACAAAGAAGGAGCCGATGATGATTAGAGGGATGAAGTAAAGCCAGTTCCAGCTGGGGCCCAAGGCATCGTCGGTCTGAAACATAAAAAAAAGTCTTAGTTGGATCAAAACAAGTTGGAGCATGATCCATGCTGCCACAGGGAAAGACAACAGAAAGACAAAGGTGTTCAAGCCTGCAGGCAGGAAACCGATGGAGATATTGTGTCTATACATCTGTTCTTTCAGAGAGAGTATGGGGAACAGTTATTCTTCATGGACATCAGTAGATAATATGATTTTTCTTCATTTGATAGCACCAGGACCTAAAAATGTTGACATAATTGGTGTTTATGCATGTGGCTTTAGTGTTTGTGCACACAGTGTATCTGGAAGGTATTCACAGTGCTTCACTTGTTTCACATTTTGTCATGTTACAGCCTTATTCCAAAATAAATTAAATTCATTTTTCACCTCAACATTTTACACACAATACCCCATAATGACAAAATGAAAAAAGTTTGATTGAAATTTTTGCAAATTTATTAAAAATAAAAAACAGAAATATAACATGTACATAAGTATTCACAGCCTTTGCTCAATACTTTGTTGAAGCACTTTGGCAGCAATTACAGCCTCAAGTCTTTTTGGGTGTGATGCTACAAGCTTGGCACACCTATTTTGAGGTGAAAAATGAATTTAGTCCATTTTGGAATAAGGCTGTAACGTGACAAAATGTGGAACACGTGGAAGCGCTGTGAACACTTTCCGGATGCACTGTACACTGCAGGTGCATATTTCTGTTTAAATCCCAGTAAGTCTGTATGGTCAGCAGATCATTTTCAGCAGCACAGTAGCACTGATGTCATCCTTTTCTGTCCTCTGTCGGTCCTCACTCATCGGTAAAGCTCATTCACCATCACTTTAGACGACATAATGCAATCAGTCTGGAAAATCATATGCCTTCATCCATCTCAATAAAAACTGAAAGAGCAGGCAGCTGACCGTAAATTACACCCTGGCACAGCACTGTGTGTTGCTTTACTGAGATAAAAGCAAAAACACGAAGGATGCTGTGCATATTATGCATCCTTTCTTTTAGTGTTCTTTATATTAAAACTAGGTCAAATAATGCAAATCCTTTGAATGCCAAAAGTCTTTCTTTGAGACCTGTTTTTTCCTTGTTACCCAGTATCAACTAAAAGTCGCTACAAAGCCACTCCAAAATGTATGTGCTTGACACAGACGTTATTAGGAATGATGCAACATCTCATCTTCTGTCTCTTACACTGGGTGATAGGTCTGGATTGCTGGCTTAGTGTCCACAGTCTTCTACCACTGGGCCGTGCTGTTTTAATACTTGCAGAATGTGGTTTGTTTCACTGAAATAAGCAAGTCCTTCCCTGAAGATGTCATCCAGAGGCCTGCATATGCTATTACAAAACCTTTATATATTGTTCAGCATTAAGCCAGGGACCTTCACAGACTAGTCTGAGCAAGTCTACCAATGCCATGTGCACTAATGTATCCCTATACCAACAAAAATGCTGGCTTTTGAACTGTGTGCTGATAATAAGATGGATAGTTTTGAGTCTTTTAGCATCAATTGCTGCTCAGTGATTTGGATCAGCAGGATGCAGGGTGAAAAAAATATCCATCCTTTGTGGTAATATACATATATGTTTATGAATAGATATAATTTGGGTGGGCAACATATTTCTTCAGAATAGACTCCTGGTGACAGAATTATTATAAATAAAATCTGTTTTTGTCCTTTTTTTTTAGTTATGGGTCCAAATATAAAACCCTAATTGTGCAACTACCCAAGTGACACATAACAAAGGATTATAGTCATTAATTCTAGATTACATTTCTGAGAACAAGTTTAAACAACTCATAGGAGGTCTTAAAATGGCAAGCTAAGCACTGAGCGCATAGCACTTTGCAATCATCACCTACTAACATCTCTCCCCATATTCTCCATCCACAGGTAAACTGCGTGAGCGAGACAAGGACGCAAAGGTTGCAGACGTCCACTCAGCAGCCATTAACGTGCTGGAGCAAAAGCTGCTTTCTGTTCATTGAGGTTAATGGAGTCTGAATTGTAACAAACTACTGCTATGCTTCAATAATTTGCAGCAGTCCAGCAAGATATTATGAATGGCATATGTGTGTGTATGTGATAGCTATCTTACATTATAGAGTACAGTGGTCCATCCTTCCATGGTGATGCACTGGAAGACGGTGAGTACAGCAAACAGGATGTTGTCGAACTGGGTGATGCCATCATTGGGGCCGATCCAGGTATCGTTGCAAGTGTATTTGGCCGGACACTGACGCACACCACATGGAAACTCAACCTCAGATGAGTCCATTGCCTCATTTTCTGAACAGAGAGGTGCAGGAAAAATAGATCCACAGTAAGACCAACGAAAGACAACAACCTGGTCTATTCCACTTTAGGATTTAGTATACAAAGCTTAAACCAATCAATGCACACTGTCTAGTAATCTGACCATCTATTGACACAAAATACTCACTCCAGTCTGTCTGTATTATCAAACTGTCCATTCAGCTTGAGTGTGACAGGAGCTGCTTGGAGGTTAATGACAGCTATGAATGTACAATGACCCATTGTGCTAGCCTGCATTGCATGGTTTTAATTATACAGAAGAGGGTTTGGTTTGATCATGTCTCCAGGTGCAGCCTGGTATGCTGTGTGTGTCTGCCCATGTGTGTATGCATTTGTGATTATGACAACAGAGCTGGTACCTAAAGAGGTGCATAAACATGCATGACACCACTGCGCACAAACATAACACAATAAACAGCAAAAGAACGAGATCAGTCTTTTACTTTCATGTTTTGTGACTCAGTTTTCTGTTCATATTTACACTGTATTTACAATCATTTGAGGTCCCTTCTACAAAATGCTCTCCTGTACTTCATCCATGCCATCAGTGTGTTTTTGAGTGCAATTAAAAAATGTTGGGGTAAGATAAATAAAACAGTTTAATACTTTCACAAATGAGGTAACTAAAACTTTGTGTGTATCCATATATCCCTATATTCATGTGTGTACAACTGAGTAACAGACTTATCAGTTACTTGGATAGAAGGTACAAAGGCTTCTTAAAGATAATAGCACAATAGCATGCAGTTAAAGAGATAAGTCATTATATATATGAGTTTAAATATGTGCACTAACAGTAACTAACACATGTGAAATAAAGATCAACCTTGAGTGTCTGTACCCTGTATTCCAGGCTCTGGTATGCAGGTGTAGTGCAGTTTGCCGCTGTAAAACTCTAAACCGATGATGGCGAACATGAGGATTGCAAAAAAGAGCAGCAGACCAATCTGTAGCAGAGGAACCATGGCCTTCATTATAGACTTCAAGACTATCTGCAGACCTGGAGGGAGAGTATACAGGGACCAAAGAAACATATATATCAGGAAATGTACGCTTTCAGCTTTACTTCACAACAATTGAAATGCACAAGTTGAAGCTTCTCATAATATCGTCAATCTTAGTCTGAGGTCTGAGGGTAAATTGAATGTTGTTAGGAAGATGTAAGCTTGGGCCAGGAAATATAATATAATTAATTAATTCAACCTTTATTTATATGAGTTTTATGTGCATAGGTTTAGATTTATCCCTTTTGGACTTCTTTATACTGAAAAATGGCTGCTCTGTAAAGTGTTGCATGTCTGTTCAGATAAAGTAGGACACGAGGTCTGAAAAGATGTCTTCATTTGATTGTTATATTATTAATTTGTTTTCTCTTTTTTTGGGGGGTTCTGAGGATATCTCAATTAAAAACAACAGCTGTCCTTATCCCAATACCAAATACCAGTATTTGCCAATATAAAGGTTGTTGCTTTTATTTTGTCACTTGCTAAAGCTTGCCTATTATTCCCCTTTATCACAAGCAGCCTGTGCATACACAGAGCTAGATGAAAAGGAAAACAACAGTATATTGATTTAGTATATGTGAAACTCACTGGGGATGCCCGAGACCAGTTTGAGAGGTCGAAGTACTCGCACAGCTCTCAACGTCCTCAAGTCCACTGAGATGTTCATATGTGCCCCTGCTGCAGCCAGGATCCTTAACAAGCAAACGCAAGTGCATGTGTAAACCCACACAAACAGAAGACAAAGAGAAAGAAGAGGACTGTCACTGTTCTGCAGATGCACATTAATGTCGCAATTTCATGCTTTGTAGGCTGTGTGGAGCTGTGTCAAAAAATAAAAACATGAGGCCACTGCACACAGTGTTGGAGGATGGCTGCAGTGCTTAGATAGTGACTGTGATGACGAGAGGGTCTCCAGCAGGCAAAGAACAAGGAGAAAAACAACAACAAGGATGATCTGGGGGACTTTTTGGCTCTTTTCCTATGTGTGGGAGGACGGCCGTGACAACTGCTGTTTAGGAGGAGAACAAAGAAAGCAGTTCCATCAAGAGAAGGCAGGACATCCTTAGGCCGGAGGGACGTGAAGCTCGTGGACAAACACATATGTGGACATGCACACGTTACAAATACGTCAACCTTTTATGCTCTACACAAAGCCCTTCTCAAATCTCATTTTCACTTTGTTTGTCTTGTTTTCTCTCCTCCTCCCCGCTGCTGTCTAAAAAACACCTCTGTGGCCTTCGGTCCTCAAAATGATGAGAAAGAAAAAAATCGTGTCTGGTGATCTCACCCCTGGTCTCTCATTAGTCTGCCCTCCTGCTTCCCTTTTCTCTGTATCCTCATATCTTGCCCTTCATCCCTAAACCTCTCCCCTCTCCTCTCTCTCTCGCTCTCCTTCTCTACCTGCCATTCAACCCCCTTCCCAATTATACTCCACCTCTGATTCTTTCTGTTTTTACATTCTCCACTGACCTGAACACACATTTATTCCACTTTCACCTTGATGCCTACAGAGTGAGAGACAGAGATGGATGAAGAAGTGAGGTATAAACAAAAAAAAGTAGTGCAAGGGGATTAGAAGATAGGTTTGCTAAGGGAAGAGTGAAACAGCATTTTATTTCAGGACTGTGCTTATGATCATAAAGTAAAGACAAAGATAAAGGTAAAATGGAATTTCTAAGCTAAGTGATAGGTGGATTATGCAAAAGGATTATCACACATGATTTATGTAGACAGCTCGTATCATCTTTATGTGCAGTAATTTGCTCAACAGTAATTGCATACTCGATTATCACACAGCTAGAACCACAGCATCATAGACCCAATTACATTTCTGTGATAGAGTGGTGAGAATTAGTCCTGTCTGTAGTGTTAGAAGACAAGGAGTGTCATCTGATTTAATTATGAAAAGAAAGAAAAAGAAAAAGAGATGGAGGATGAGGAGATGAGAGAAAGATTAAAATAGCTCACCATCATCCATGCAGATATAGAAATAGAATTATCTTCACACCTGTAGCCACTCCCTTTTCATCCCAGTCTCAACAGCTCACCAACACTCTGCTTCTTCCTGTTTTCTCTCTTCTCCCTCCCTCCTTTTAATCCAATCACTCACTCCACTCCCTCTTGACACCGCTGTCATTTCATCCCCGACTTCCCTCATCTTTCCATCTTTCTTCAGACCATTAGTCAGTCCTAGCTGCTCTTTAGCTGTTATGGGGATGAAGAGTCTAAAAATGGCTCTCTCATTCAGTCCACTGGTATTCAGTGGATGTCCTGGGCCCTGTTTTCCACCATCAACCATTTGCAGAAGTTAGATTGTGTTTTGAGAGCTCTGTGTAACCACAGTCACAAAAGTCAAAAACCTTTTTTTTGAGTGAGTAATCAAGCAATTTTGATGTTTGCATAAAATTGTTTTGCTTGCTTGTTAGCTTGTGAGAACATAACATATTACAGCTAAAATGATGTTTTCTTTCTTCTGCTAGCCTGTGGACCTTTGGTGTGTGTTTCTTGGGCAAAGCCATGCAAATAGAGCAGTGGCAGTTACTGCTAAAGCCTGCAAATACAGAAAATTTTTACTTTTACTTTTGACAGGCTAGAGGCAAAAAGTTTTCTATTTATAGTATGAACATGAATTTGGGCCATAAGAACTTCTTTTTTCCTTCAAAGAGGACACAGATGAAGCTTGTTTCTGCCACTAAAAAACTAAATTGCCATCCGTAGGTCAAAATTTTGCATTATTATTTTGAAATTTCAACTTACTAACTCAAAATGCTGAGAAAATAACTCAAACCTGTTTAAAAAAAAAAAAGCTTTTTCAATGGCTGAAACGAGCATCCATACAGATGTATATAATGTTGGAGAAAAAAACTACATTTTTAACTCCAGCTGAAGAGAATCTCAACACAAGTGGGGTTCCAATGGTTTCTGCTTCGTTTCTGTTATGCGTGTTCATGTTCTGTTTCTGTTAGTGAGTTTCCTCCTCTGTCTTGTTCTGCTTCCTCTCAGTCTTATTGTGTTGATCACCTTCACCTGTGTCTCGTTCCCCACCTGTCTCCACTTGCCTGTGAGTCATCAGAGTGTACAAATCTTCCTTTGTTTTCCTTTGTTCTCATTGTCCTTTATTCACCCTCATGTTTGTCACAATTTTCTAAGCTTGTGTCCTGCTTTTTCCCCAGTTTGTTTCCTAGGGTCTCTATGGACGCGTGTTTTTGCCACTGAAAAAAAAAATGCCATTCTTAAATCAAAATTTCAGGTTATTATCACAAAATTCTGACTTAATAAGTTATAAGAGTTAATAAGAGTGAAAAATTCAAGATGCTTAACTTGAAATTTTGAGATGATAAACAAAAATTCTGACTTATGGATGACAATCTCTTTTTTTTTTTTTTTTTGCAGAAACAAGCTTCCATAGACCTCGGTTTAGTTTGTTGAGTTTAGTTAGTTCTTTCATTTGTTTGGATTACATGCTTTATCTTTTCAGTTCTGTGTAGCACCTTTTGGTAGCATCTCTTATCAATAAAACTCCATGCCATCTGGAGATCCTGTGTCTTGCCTTTGGATCTGCACCTGACACACTGTTTTCTAATGAGACTTATTCCATAATTTTTCCATGTACTATGTAAATATAATTTCCCAAAAAGAAAAGAAAAGTGGGAAGAGTTGTCTCTGTTGAAACGGAGAGTGAATTCATCTTATAGTATAGTATAGAATAGTGTAGTATAGTATTGTAAGCTTGTTTAACTGTTACCTACATTATGTTGCATTTGAAAAAATGTCTTTGGCTTAACTGGCTTCTTGGTTTGAATGGCTTCTTACAGTACAAGCTGTGATTATTGGAATTATATACTTTGTCACAGAAAGAAATCATTTACATAGACAGTCCAGAGTAATAAATAGACATGTCAGAATCAAATTAGCCTATATGTGATTTATTATATTTATTAGAAATTAGCCAAAATATATATCTATAAAAATGTTGCAGAAACATCCTTTAACTAACAACTCCCTCTGTCACATGGCCTTGTTTATTCATTACTGTCACAGTCATATTGCACATTACAGCCGTCTGGTCATTGGCACCACCTATATGATGGACATGAGGAAGGTGAAGGTTGGCCTCAGAAAGTGGCAGATTTAAATCAGCCAAGGGAAGCACAACACATGGCCTATTTGGCACAAAGAAGAAGTTTGGTACCTCCCAGTAGTCTTCCTTCTCGATAATGCAGGAATATTCATGTTTAGTAGTATTAGCCACTGTTCTATTCATGAACAAAATGAAGTTATTCTGAGGGCAGTATTAGTTAAAGGATTAAATTAAATAAACAAAAATAAATGTTTATTCTTCAGGTGTTTCTTCTAATAGTCTTGATTTTAAACACATTTCTGAAAATAAAATTCAAGATAAAATGAATTTGGGAGTCTTTCACAGGACTAATTACAGCTATGATGGTCAACGAAAGGACATTTCAGAATTGGGTTAATCCTAAGGTTACAGGGGGGTTTTGGATGTTACACTCACTGAAACCCTTGTGATAATTTTTTAGACACCCTAACTGATCTCAGGGACAGCTCAAAGCTCAAAGGTGGCTGGTGTTTCTGCAAATTAATAAAGTCACTTTTAGTCACCGGGATCTGTCAGACAGGAAAATGTGTCTGTTCACTCTGCACATATCTGCAAGCGCTATGTGAGACACACTGTAGTCAACTGAGCCGATGCCCTGGTCAGAGTTGTCAGCCATGATAAGTGAGTAACAGTGACATACCCTGCAGAAGTGACAGCTCCCTGCTGCGTGACAAATCTGTCGTGACAGCTGTCATGCCGTGATACTGATAACGTTGTGACTTATGCTCCATGTCACTGTTGAGCTGTTAACTAATATGATGTGAGCACACCTGGGTATTGTAATGACATTAATTATACCGCGTACCGGTTTGCAGCTTTGGAGTCACACGATTAGTTTTGTATATTAAAGTAAGAATAAAAATTATATTCCAGCAAAAGAAATGTCTCTTTTGTTGTTCTTTAATTATTGATTATGTCTTATGGAACAGCTTTAAATCTTAACACCAGGGAACACTAATGTGGAAGGGGAGAGGGACGGTAAAAATGGACCGCTGTCAAATGGTGCCCTATAAAATCACACACAGTTAATCCATATTGTTGATTTTTGTTCATTGTAACTTGTCATTATTTGACACTCCTTGGAGATCAGTGGATTTTTAGGTAAACATCTCATTTTGTATTTTGTCTAACATTATTTAGAGAGCTATTCCTCACTTACAGCATTTGCTATTTCTCCAAAATTGATCCTTGCTGTAGCAAGAGCATGAAAATAAAAGGTGCTACAGGGAACATTAATAATGATTCCCTTCCATTAAAACCCATCCGCCCCCACAGCGCATCCACACAGGTGTTTTCACTTATGTTGACTGATGAAAGCTCTTTTAAGGACTGCGTGGGCATCTACCAATTGGGCTTGATTGACATTTCCCTCATGCTCCAGTGAGTTTTGTTGCACCTGTTAGGACAGGTACACTGTTATCATTTTATTAGTGCATGGTGGTTTTGTTACATTACTCCTGTAGCATGGTTATAGTAAAAAAATAGAGGTGTAATTAGCATGTTAGGTAAAAACACCTGTGTGGGTCCACAGGGCCTTTAAGTGTCTCAGCAAGTATGCACAATATGGCAGCACAGGAAACAGTTACTCTGTCATTAGTAGTGTTATTTACATCTGTGTTTATCCTGTTAACCCTTTATTACCCAAGTATCATACAGTCCGCCTTGACTTATTTTGAAATTTTACCTATAAAATTACAAAATAATTCTCATCTTTCAGGAGCCATTTGAATTTTCTCTCTAGCCCAAAATGGTTCAGGAGTTACCGTAATGTGAAGCACATATGGTAAAATCTAGGTGTAGATGATTTTTCTGTCTGTGTTCAGACAGCAGTACCTTGTGAATGCTTTGTGCTACCATGATACACTGAATATCGCCATAAGGCTCGCCTTCTCTTCTTTTCCAAAACCATTTGAATTTTGTCTCTAGTACAAACGGTAACAGAGTTACTGTTATATAAAGAGTGCTTGTAAAATGGACCCACCACCAGGCCGATGGTAAAAAAAAAAGAGTTAAGTTAAAATATCTGCCATTTAAAAGAAAAACTGTACTGGTGATGTCTACGATTTACTTACAGGTGGAACATTGGTGCAGTGGTTAGCACTGTCGCCTCACAGCAAGAAGGTCCTGGGCTTGAATCTACCTTTGTGTGTAATTTGCATTTTCTTCTCATGTCTGTGCAGGTCTCCCACAGTCCAAAGACGTGCATGTTAGGTTAATTGCTGATTCTAATTGGCCATAGGTATGAATGGTTGCCTGTCTCTCTGTGTTAGCCCTGCGACAGATTGGCGACATGTCCAGAATGTAGCCCACCTCTCGCCCTATGACAGCTGGAATAGGCTCCAGCCACGAATGTGGGCACAGATAATTTAAACATTAAAATGTTATGTTTTCAATTTCCATAACCTACTGATAGGTTTTGAATTTTTAACAACAGGCTGTTACAAGTTAACTATAAACATCACCCTGCTGTGATAAAATGAGAGCACGAATAACATAAATTTATATAAGCTCTCTAAATCAAGATCGTTATACTAACTGATCAATGTGCGTACTTCAGGTTAACTATAGTTCAGTTTGCATTATTAATGTCCTCTGTATTGCCAGCCTTTGAGATTATCATTAATTTTTACTTCAAGTCAGCTAAGATAAGTGACAGTTACAGAGACTTTTACACCGGTCATAAAAATCTTAAACGAGGAGAGGAAAGAAGTTACACTGGATCAGTCTAAGCCTAAGAAAATACAATTTATATCTTTTCATTATTTTTAGGCAATACCTTCCTTTTTCTTTAAAATTCCTTTATAATCAAATTATATTTTTCAGTTGTGGTTCTCATTTACATGCCCTGCATGAAACAATTTGGTGAGCTGAAGTAAGATATGCATTTTATAGTCCATTTGTCATCATTGCAGGAAGAGGACCCAAAAGATCCTGAGGCAAACTGAAAGAACAAAAATTAACCTTTTAGGGCCAAGTGCCACAAACTAGCCATGCCCACACAGGTAGACACAACAGATAATCTGACAAAGACTCTAAAGAAGGCAGGACTATTCATCCACATGAGGGCAATCAGGGAATTGAAATGACACACAGATGTGAATAATGACACTGAGGAAGCAAAACCGAACACAGGACACCAGAGACACATGATTACCAATGTAAAGCAGGAAAAGAATAATATATTAACTGAAACCAGGAAACACAGAAACATGAACTAACTTGACAGAGGGAATCACTGAGGAGACTAACAGAATTTAAACATTTTAACCACTAACTACGTAGAACTAAAACACAGCTAAGAGTATAGGCTCTGGAAACTGAGTAAATCAAAATGCATACAATAAAAAATCGAAAAAATAAAGCAGCCTAACAGAGAACCTAAAAATAAGCAAGAATACAAAACTTCACACCCAGAAATACAAAGAAAACACAGACAGAAACCCAAACTCAGAAGTCCAATAGAAACTAAAAATCCACAAAACCCTAGGACCATGACATAATCTCCTGAACAGTTTCAATGCAGCAGACATCTGATTGTTAAGGAATCTACTTTAAGTGCAATCAGATTCTCTGTGCACCACACTTCTATCTTCCTAAATCCTTTTAAGTTCTCCTTCACACCTTTCCTTGATCTCATGACATTTTCAAGGCCAAGGAAAAGTGATTAGGAAAAGGAGAGTTTTGGACAATTCAACTGTACCCTGCGAGTTTGGTCCCGGTCCCTCTTTCAGCTTGCTTCCTGTTTTATTTTGAAGGTTAGATGTTTGTGTGGTTTCTGCGTCTTTACTTCCCAATTCTGTTCATTTCCCACCCTCATTAGTGTCTGATTTAGTTCACATGTTCCTTTGTTACTCTTTCCTCTTTGTATTCATTGTGCAACTTTTTGTGTGTGTCTGTTTTTTTTATTTGGTAAGAAAATTGCCTTTTTGACTCTATGAAAGTACAACCTGGATTTTCTGTTTGGGTTGAACAGTTGATTCATCATGATAGGTAATAACCAGCAGTTGTACTTTACTCTTCATGGCATTGTAGGATGCTTGGTGTCCCCTATTCTTACTATTTGGACAGCACTACAAAATAGCAAACTATATAGTCCACTCTGTAGTGAGGAGTGAGTGATTTTGGACACAGCCTATATCCTAAAGTCAACTGAAGGACCTTTGTACTGTTGGGTGATACAGAATAGTCATGATTGCCCTTACTTCCAGAAAAGAAACCAATAGAGCATACAGCACACAGTCATCAATTTTTAGTGTGCACAATTTGCAGTAGATTGCATCAGGAGGAGAGACTCCAGCAGTGCTACACAGGAAAACATGACATGAGATAAAGGTAAGCTGGAAAATTTTTAAAAAAAAAATGTATTTGAGAGTAAGATTTTATGGGATTTTATCAATAAAACTGTGGATATAAAATGATAAACATTAATTAAAGATTAAGGTAAACCAACGTGATTCAGAAGGCTTTTTCTTGTCATCTTGCTTTTTGTAGGGGTATTAAACATTATTCAAGAATGAATAATACATCGTTAAGGCACACTGGGTACTGTAAATTAGCAGATTTATTGCAACAGATGTTGCTGCTATTTTGTTTTATTGTCACAGTTAATTGTTGGCCTATTTCTTCACTGCTGGTTGTGGTGCTGCTATTTTCTAATGCTACAAGCTGTATAATCACTTAGTTCCAAATCATCTCTCCCTCTTTCTTCACCTCGAATGCACTTGGGAATTTGTCAGCAGAGGCTCCAACTGACTTCATGCAGTAAAGTACAATAAAATATATGTGTACAAATGAATTTCTACTGAAGTTTATAGATTGGAAGGAGAATTCTTGCTCCAGGATAGCAAATTTTGTCTTTAGCAATAACAGCAGTAAGACTAATACCATATTTCGGTGCATTACACTGAATGTTGAAAGAATAGCTTAAGTCATTCTAGTATCTTAAAGTAACACCCAGCTGCTATGGTGTCCCTGCAAATATCCTCCCTGCTTATGTCCCCCTGAGCAAGCGGCTAAATCCTTTCAAGCCACAGATTTGAAACTCTAACAATAGAGCTGCAATGGATCTTGCCACTCAACAGTTCCCTCAAAGTTTTTCACTTACACAGTCCCATCTGTGGAAGGAAAGAACAGCTGAGCATGTGTTTATAAAAACAAATCCCAGGTTTCCTGTTCAGGGAGATGTAAGATTCTGCAGGACAATCAATTAAAACAGCTGCTCTAGTGGCCCACAGTATGGTGGGTGGTGTGTGCAGAAGATTGTCTTGACAGAATAAGGAATTGCATGGAAAAACTCCTACAGTGCTGCTCTGGTTGGTTTAGTTGATATAAGCCTCTATGCCTCCCACAGTGTACTCACTCATTTTTAACTCCCCCCCATTTGTCCTTTTTATTCTCTCTCCTTCTCACTGAAACACACACAGAAAGAGAGAGAGAGCAAGAACCCCATATGTACGCATATAAGAAATTCAATTTGTTATGCAAGATCAGTGGAAAAGCAGAAGAAAACGGATGGGTGGACTGATGCGAGATCAAATGTTGCTGCTCCTTAAATCAACAGCCTGAGATACTGGCCTGGGTTTATCAGCTAAGTATCAGCCTGCATATCGGTTTATATGTTAGTTAGCTAAATGTTTGCTCTTTGGCCAGAATGAATAATAAATATTGGTAAATGATTTAGTAGCCATCTGTTAGAAGTGGGAGAATGAAGCAAGACAGAGATGCAAAGTGAGGGAGTGTGAATGAAGGACAGATGTTAATTTAGCACAATGCAGACATGAGTCGTACACCAGCACTTTTTACATCACAAACACTCACATACAGTACAGCATGAATGATCAACTATAGACCTGAAAATTACATGGTGCACAACATTATAATTACATATTACCTTTTATAAATTACTAATATTTAATTCACAAGGAAATTAAACATAAAATAAAACATTCAAACTAGTTTTGGGTGGTCATGAAAGGACATCAGTAGGTGGTGGCAAATTGATTAAAATCAACCAATAATGAAAAGCATTTGTATAACAAGTAAAAGTATTTCTTATGCAGAAAAAATACTTCTGTGTCAACATTATGTGTTTATATAGACTCACTAACCACTTTAATAGGTACACCCTGCTAGTACCTGGTTGGACCCTATTTTATCTTTAGAACTGCCTTAATTTCTCATGGCAACAAGGTGCTGGAAACATTCACTCGATTTTGGTCTATCTTTACATGACTGCATTGCACAGTTCCTGCAGATTTGTGAGCTGCACATCCATGATGGGAATTTCTCATCTCACCACAGCCCAAAGGTAGTAATAAGGTAATAAGGTAATAAGGTAAGATAGTAGATAAGGTAGTAATAAGGTGGTAATAAAGGGATGGACATGGTCAGCAACAATACTCAGGTAGGCTATGGTGTTTAAATGATGTTCAGTTGGAACTAAGGGGCCCAAAGTGTCCCAAGAAGATATTTTCCACATCAGTGCAGTAATGGTGGTGGTGACTGATCACAAGGCAGGATGGATCCATGCTTTTATGTTATTTACATCAAATTCTGACCCTACCATCTGAATGTCACATCAGAAATTTAGACTCATCAGACCAGGCAATGTTTTTCCCATCTTGTATTGTCCAATTTTGGTGACCCTGTGTGAACTGCAGCCTCAGTTTCCTGTTCTTTGCTGACAAGAGTGGCAGTCGGTGTAGTCTTCTGCTGCTGTAGCCCATCTGCTTCAAGGTTTGACATGTGCATTCAGAGATGCTCTTCTGCATACCGTGGTTGTAACAAGTTGTTATTTTAGTTACTGCCTTGAGGCGACTTTTGTTGTGATTTGGCGCTATATAAATAAAATTGAATTGAATTGAATTGAACTGTACAGTTACAGCATTCTCTGAACTTTGACATCAGCAAGACATTTTTACCCAGAGAACTGCCGCTCATTGGATATTTTCTCTTTTTCAGACCATTTTCTGTACACCCTAGAGATGGTTGTGTGGGGAAAATCCCAGTAGATCAGCAGTTTCTGAAATTCTCAGACCAGGCCATCTGTCACTTAAATCATCTTTCTTCCCATTCTGATGCTCAGTTTGAACTTTAGCAGTCTGTATGGACCACGTCTACTAAATGTACTGAGATGCTGCCATGTGATTGGCTGTGTGTGTGTGTGTGTGTGTGTGTGCGCGCGTCTCAATAAATTATAATATGGGATGTATTTATAAATCGTTAATTTCATAATTTATTATAATATTGTAACACAATAATCAGAATAATTGCATTATAATATTATAATTATATATAATAAAAAACTTATAATACAATAAATTATATACATGTACACGAATCCCCGTGCAGCTGCCAGGAACAATAGTTGACAATAGCTATCAGGAAAATACAGAATTTCAAGGTAGCAAACTTATAATGGCTTTTCAAGTGTTCTTTTTGAGATGGATAGAAATATAAAGAAATAAATATTGTGTTTGGGCTGAAAGTTCTCTTTTGTCTCAAAGCCAATGAAACATACTGCTTCTTGGCAATGAAACAACTGTGACAGCAACATAGCTTAAGGAGCTCCTTTGACACTGACTTTATATTGACAGTGACAAAACAGAGTGCCCTTAAAAAACACTGAGCAGCATCCAATGTCTATCAGCTGTAGTTCGTAGCTTTTTACAAACCTCAACACCACTTTTACAGTATACTGAATATAATCTTTTAATGCAAATTCATGGTTAATTGACAGTCAGGTACTTTGATTCTGTAATTTCCAACCCAGCCAGACTCCAGCAGAGATCAAAGGGGGTTTTCTACAGGTGAAGATCTCCGGAGGTAAGCATAATGTCTGTATTCAGGCTCGATTTAATCTCAGTAGTTTCTCTTGTCAACATAATGCTTGATTCTGATCTAGCATATATGTATTTTGATAAATAAAATTTTGCTCTTGAGCCTCATTTTTCACTTTGAAATATAATAAATCCTGTAGTGAGTCTCAGTTTTAACTTCAGCAGGTTTCTGTCCATACTAAAATGATGATACTAAAATGATGTGTGAAATACAGAGGCTCTCGTCTACTAAAAATCTGATCCTGTAGGTCGTTTATGCAAACTGTTGGCTTGTGGCATACTACATGTACGTCTTAAAGTTAAGGGACCTCTAGTGGCCGTGTGAATAAATGCGTGAAATGATGTGTGCTGCTCAGGTGGGAGGAAATCGTCAGCCTGGAAACCTAGAAAGTGGTGCTTTCTAAAGTGTTTTTCATCTCATAAATGGATCTATATTAAGCCCAAACCATAATCATTTTGGTGCTTAACCCTGTATACAATCAGACACACGCAGTGCTACTGTGAACACTAAATTGCAAAAAAATGCTGGATGTAGCAAAAATGATAGAAATTAAAACTCATATATGCAAATTGATATTTAATTTCTTTTCTTTTAAAATTTGCCAGAAGTTTCAATAAACACTCCAGTTTCAAAAAGAATTTTCTGGCCATTATTTCATGGTTCAGGCTTTACAAGGTTAAACATAACCAATCAGTGAGAGAAAGTGAAGCATAAAAATAGTCTACAAAAGTCAGTTGTGTTTGTTGGAAATACAGCAGAGCTCTTGTTTTTAGCTTTTTAAAAAATAATTACTAAAATTTAGATGGTCCAAAACAATTGAACAAAAGAGAAGTCAATACTTTAAAAACAGATTTATAATTTTGTAAGAAGTATTATAAATGATTTTGGCCAATATTAGGTATTTTTGAATCCAGATTTTAAATAATAAAATGTTCAGCCCATACATCACTCAATTTTTAACTTTTTATTTCTCTCATTAAATTCAACCATGCGCCATATTTGTTTGCATTATTTAATAAGGACCAAAGGTGTGATGTAAATCGCTGTACAGCATCTCTCAAGTCTAACTGGACGATAGACACCGAATCTCTGAAAAGATGTGCCTAATAATGAACAATGAACCTTTTTTAAATGTAACATTCTTTTATTGATGCATTAATATATTTATAACCTTCTGCTTTATGACTCATTCATTCTAAATATAAATTAGTGTCCAGATTTAGCCAGTGTTGCAGTGTAAAACTCTATGAATGACACTGCAATACATCAAGTAAAGTAAGGTGTATTGAAACATCAGTAGTATGTGTATTTCAGTCTCTCTCAATGTAGGCTAAATAAGGTCTTTATCCCTTGTTCTTGACACGGAGAGTGAGCCGACACCTGCTGCACATATATTTCTGTTTGTCTCTGAAAAATGCAATTTCATTCTGAACTTCATCTGAGGAGACTCAACAATAATTTCAGTTTTGGGTTGACTGTACTCCCTTTATTTTTTGTCAATCAAGTCTTTCACCAGACCTTGTTCAGGGACAAATGTAAGACTGAAAATGATTTACTGGAAGCATAAATTAAATTCTCACGAAAAGGCTTGTCTGACTCAAATTGAATTTGTGAACACAAATTGCCAGGTCACAATTGAGAAATGGCCCAGACCCTACTTCAGTTTGTGTAACTTTCAGTTGTAAATTGTATTTCATCTGACTTCAGTTCCCTCACAAAGAAGAACCACTTTGATCTCAGTGTAGCACCTCATCCTCTCTGATCAGATACCAGACTAGACTGCATAAAGACCCTTGACACGGTCTTTGTTTCACAGCCCATTCGTCCTCTTTATAATATCTAGAAGGATTGAGAAGATAGAGAGAAGAAGGGAGGGCATACAAGGGCAGAGAGTGAGCCTGTTAGGCTGTCAACTTCCTCAGCATCATGATCATCATTCACTGCCTTGACCTGTGATCACAGGTAAAACACCACCTCTACACTGAGGATGTCATTTGAATGTGACAAACTGTTCTCTCTGTCTGTCTCTCTGTTTCTATTTCTTTATCTTAATCATCTTTCACTTTGTGTATTTGTGAAACAAAGGCCAATTGAAATGTGAAAGAAAAGTGTTGCCATTACTCTGTCTGTTCCCTTTTTTTTTGTTGCACACACACAAACATACAAAGAACAGGTGTATCTGCACTTATCTGTCCTGTACTGACTAACTGTAGAGACATTGACCAGGGAAGCAGCAGGACTGGAGCCAGTGACAGCCTGACCTGGGGTGGGGTTCTCAGTCACCACGGTAACAGCTCAGGGGGACATATCCACCCCTGCTATGTCTGAACTCATCAATCGATCAGACAACAGATGGAAAATAAGACTGGAGAGGACACGTCTGTGTGAATATGTATGTGTGTGTGTGTGAGAGAGAGAGTTTGATATAGTCACTTCTAACATGTGCATGAATGCCAAACAGACATACGGTGTTGCTGGCTAAAAGACATGCAGTAGTGGCACATTTGGTTCATATGCATGAGTAACAGTAATACACACTACCAAACACACACACACACACCAGACAGATTGTGCTTGCAGCCTTCAGTGAGTCAGGTACAGTGATGCATGTTCCCAACTTATCTGATTAATATCATTCAAATAGTGAAGCTCAAACTTAGCTGGAGGAAAGAAGAAGGAAAAGAAGCAGAAAGGAAGAAATGTGGGGAAAAGTGAGTAAAACAAAACAGAAAAAAATTAAACTAAAAGCAAGCAAACAAAAGGAAGTGGAAGATGGGTAAATAAGGAGGGTGTTATGTAAGGTTAAGAAATACATACAGTCAAGAGACAGAGAGAAGAAACTCCTAACAATCTTGTGGCATATCTCATGCTGGCTGATATTAAGGGTGTTGGCTTCACTGATGTGAAGCCCTGATGTGATAAATCTGAAACTCTCATGTTAGCTTTTCCTCTTGGCCAGCAGTGGTAAGAGAGTAAGAAATAGTCCAGTTTTCCCATTAAATGCAGAATAAAGTCTGATGGCTGCAGCATGTAACTGTTCTCACAGCAGAATGAAGCATTGTCTCTGTCAGTTAAAGGTACAAAATGTAGCATTTCTACATGTCTAAAAATGACCAGACAAATATTACATAATTATCCTAAATGTTTTCAACAATGTACAAACCCAAAGAAATACATAGTCTTATTTAATGTAAAGTTCTGTTTTATTTTAACCATCTGTCAACATGTCATTTCCTCTTTACTCCCAAGCTAATGTACAAAGTGACGTGATAACACTGCAGCATAATAGAACAGGCTTATAAAGTTCTTAGTTAATTTTAGTATGATTGCTTTGACCACAGATAACTGGGCTTGCCAACAAACGAATTTGCCACATAAGGTTGACCACAGTAGCTGTAAAGACTTACACTCATTGGACACTTAATTAGATACACTTTGTGAATAGCGTGTTGGACCCCCTTTTGCCTTCAGAACTGCTTTAATTCTTTGTGAAATAGATTCAACAAGGTGCTGGAAACATTCCTCAGAGATTTTGGTCCATATTGACATGACAGCATCACACAGTTGCTACAGATTTGTCAGCTGCACATCCATGATGAGAATCTCCTGTTCCACCACATCCCAAAGGTGCTCTATTGGATTGAGATCTGGTGACTGTGGAGGCCATTTGAGTGCAGTGAACTCACTGTCATGTTCAAGAAACCAGTTGGAGATGATTTGAGTTTGTGACATGGTGCACAAAGCTAGAAGCTGGAAGCAGCTGTCAGAAGATGGGTATACTGTGGTCATAAAGGGATGTACATGGTCAGCAACAGTACTCAGGTAGTCTGTGGTATTTAAATGATCTTCAGTTGGTACTGAAGTGTCATGGTACTGGGTCATTTGACCCAGTGGTTCTGAGGTTTTGGACTTCTAAAGCTTTTATATTTAAATGCTCTACTTCACCCCTGGTTTGTTTAATGTTTGTGGTTGCTTCATGTGTTTTTCCTTAGTCTATTTAGTTTGGTTCATAGTTGCTGTAGAGTTTAATTCCCCCCACAGTGTTCCATCCTCTTGTGTCAAGTCTCCTGTATTATGCATATCTACATATCCTGCAGATTATTACACTAAGGGGTCCAAAGTGCCTCAAGAAGATATCTGTGTCTGTGTCATGGTCCCTGGGTCTAGGACCCAGTATTTTGAGTTTTGTCTGTTTTCAGTATTTCCTGAGGTTTCTGTATATTTATGTTTCCAGGTTTGGGTTTTCTATCTAGTCAGTTCCTGGTTTCAGTTTGTATTTTCTTTCCTTGAGTTCCCTTGTATGTCTGTCTCTGTGTGCCCTTAGTGTCTCACGTGTGAAGTCTGTCTTGTCTCCTTGTTTACCTTTCTGTCTCTGTGTCAAGTCTGCGTTCCTTTTTCCGTGTTTAGTGCTTCCTGTTTTACTTTGTTAGTCGTAGTCTCTTGTGCTTGGTGTCTAGTTTTACTTCCCCTATGTCTTGGTGTTCTGATTTAGTTCAGCTGTGTCCCCAAGTGTCTCCTCTCTGCCCCAATTACCCCTGTCATTCCCTTCATGTCTGTCGATGCGTCTGTTCACCTACCCCCGTGTTTCCCGCTCCTAGTCTTTTAGCTCTAGTGCAGTTTAGTTTTTTGCTTTTTGTAAGTTCACAGTTTTCAGGTTTTCTTTTATACCTTATGGTTCGCATTTCTGTACTGCCTGCCCTGAATAAAACGGCTAGTTTTCAGTTACTCTGCTTGCCTCAAAATGCCTGCATTTTGGGTCCTCACTCCATCCACACATCACATGACAATCTGCTTCAAGGTTTGACGGGCATCCAGAGATGCTCTTCTGGATACCCTGGTTGTAACAAGTGGTTATTTGAGTTACTGTTGCCTTCCTATCAGATTGAAACAGTCTGGCCATTCTCCTCTGACCTCTGATATCAACATGGCATTTCACCCAGATAACTGCCGCTCTCTGGATATTTGCTCTTTTTGGATCATTCTCTGTAAACTCTAGAGATGGTTGGTGGGAAAATCCCAGTAGATCAGCAGTTTCTGAAATACTTAGGCCAGCCTGTCTGGTACCGACAACCATGCCACATTCAAAGTCACTTAAATCACCTTTCTTCCCCATTGTGATGCTTGGTTTGAACTTCAGTAGGTCTTCTTGACCATGTCTACATGGCTAAATGCATTGAGTTGCTGTCATGTGATTGGCTAATTAGATAATTGAAAAAAAAAGATAATTGTTTTAACAAGCAGTTGTACAGATGTACCTAACAAAGTGGCAAGTGAGTGTAAGGAATGGCATATATGGTATATGATATATATGTAAACATAATATGAATCAAAGAACTCCCCTTATCCCAACACTGATCACTTGACATAATCAAAGTACAACTTGTGTTATTCTTTTGATTGAGAGGTGCCTCTCAGTAAAAATGACATTTTCTCTGAATTTTTCAGTTATACTGAATGGATTATCTGATCACTACATGCATTCTGGCCTAAAAGATTTTTTATTAAGGAATTTAGAGTAAAAATATGTTCCAGCTTTTGCAGTCTAACATATTAAATTATTTATAATTTACAATTACAACTGCATTTTATTTTGATACAGAAGAGCATCGCATTAACAAAATAACTAGCTGCCTTTTGAAATTTTGCTTTGGAATCGTTACTTTGCAAATATAATGGCAGACAGATTTCTTGAAGTCTTGAAAATGCAATATCTTAAAGTGTTTGCTACATCAATGCCATATTACACCATTTATTTTCCTGAGCATCTTCTTCCTTCCTCTGTGCTTCCTATTACAGACTTTCTAAACCGCTCTCTCCTCTTTCTACTTGTTGGTGTTCTAAAATTACATTTCAGGTACTTAGCTGATAATATCTCTATAGACTGGCTGAGCTTTAGGGCACAGTTAATGGGGATCCAAATGAATAAAAAAAAAAAGCAGCAGAAGTATGAGATGTGTTTTCTGATGTAAAGAGGAAAAGACTGAAGAATCTTCACAACAGACTTAGCAGCAATGCCTGTCTATAAGAACATTATCCTATATAAAACAGCCATGGAGAAACACTCATCTCTCCAGTTCCCTTATCTTTACACTCATCAGCTCCCTCTGAGCTAACTCCATCTCTCTCACATCCCCCCCAAGGGTCTGGCACATAGTGATGAAACAAACCCGTGGTGGGCGTTGCCTCTGCCAACTTTTGCCACTCTAATGAAGGGCTTGCCAGCGAATGAGTCTGCCATTGCACCAATTAGTATGTGTGATTATGCACATAGGCTTTCTTCTTATTTCCTCCAGCTCTATCCATCTCATCCTTCTTCACTTTATTTTTCTTCACTTATTTTCTTTCTCTCCTGCTATGTTTCTCCTCGTTTCTCTGTCTGTGCCTCACAGCTTGCCTTTTTAGCAGGAGTAACCGGCTGGTGAACCATGTGAGATGGCCTGAGGAAAACCCTCTATTCCAATTTCCACCTCAACAGCTCTCCGTTACATGATAACAGCTTTTGAGGAAACAGTAAGTGCCATCTGGTTTTTCATACCTCCCTCCCAGTCGCTCTCACTGTGTAATACAGGCCATCTTGAAACACCAAGGAAGCTTGCTGAGGTAATCATGGCCTCCGGCGTTGACACTTTTAGCAAATGCTTCCATAATTACACATGTTCACACATAATGTTGAGTGAGTCAGGGGTATTCACTGAGGAAAGGTTCATATGCTTTGTAGTCTGAGCTAACATTTATGTGTTATGTCTCCACGGGCAAAATTTTATATTAGGGTTCCCGCCTGTGTGATTGAAAGTATAATCCATTACAGGCTTCACAAACAGGATTTCCTGCAGGCTTGTTGTAATTGCACTACATTGTGCAGGTATAACTCATAATCTGGTAAGACAGTGTACTTGGAGTTGGCATTTGTGAGCATTCTGGTGACTGCAGGCTGCAAGCTTGAACAGACAGCTTGTGCATAAACAGAATCTCTCAGTGATACGAGTCCCGCCAGGTAAATAACAACCAATAATAACTTCACAAGACCATTTTTTAAAAGGCAGGCCAAACTGTTTATTTCCAGTTTTAGCATGTGAGTTAAAACTTTAATTGTCTTTTCCCCACTTAATGTCTTTGGGGCTCATAAAGAACTCAAAGCATACTCTCATTTCAGTGTTAACTGACTGCACTCTGAGGTCAACATGCACAGCATCTAACATTGCTTAATGTCTTTTTTGACCCCCACTTTTTATAGGTTTGCTTTATTTGCCTCAAATGGTCATCCTGTTTTCCATATTTTAATTTAATTATAGCTACTTTTATCAGCAGTTATTCTGCCCGCTTGTCTTTCTAGAAGTTTCTGGATGACATCCTGTGATGGTTGAGGGTGTAGTGTTGTCCGTTCTTTTCTCCTAAAATAATTTCTCAACTCTAATCATTAATATGTGAAGAAAAGTACCCTGAAATACATTTTAAAAATTACTTGACTGGTCACCATTTGATTCTTGCTTTCTTGCTGACACTCTAGTTCAGTTGTCATAGCCTCATTGCAATAAAACAATTTCTTTGACGAGCTACAAATGAAAGTGCAGCTCTTGATTTACTGCTTATAAGGTGCTTTATAACCACAATGAAAACTGTAATGGAATATGAATACTGTTCAGCGTTTGTATTTGAAAGCATCTGTATGCAGAATATTTGTAACACTCTGACTCTTCCTGTCTGTAGAGACCTCCTAATTACTGACTGATAGACAAAACTGGTGCCACATCTCATAATATCAGCAGATCTCATAACATTTATCTGCTTTCCAATAAAGTTGCAAACCTAGAGTGATAGCCAAGAGGTGACTGGATGTGTTGATATGCATTGCAAGTGCTGAATGGGCTCTGAGTGAAACGAAAAAGGGAGACAGAGAAAGACACAGTGAGAACATTTTCATTAATTTATCTTTGCAGTGGCCCAAATGATAATTTAGAGAGGGAACTATCTGCAGCTCACTTCATCATAATGAATATTAATACAATGAAACCTTAGAGGCTATTTCAGCCAGATCAAGCATGTCTCCTCCCTAAATCACAACTGGTAGTTCAAATTCAACCGACAGCATGTGAAAGTGGAATAAATGCCGCTGCTGTTATATACATTTATAACCGTTCCTTTATCTTTTTTTCAAATATCTGTTCAGTAAAACTTGAAATTAATTTGAAACATCATCATGTCCCTTTAGAAAAAAGTTTCAGACAAAAGATCATATGCAGATGCACTGATTTACATTTACATGACTTGAGCCCCAGCACACACTGAGCTCTGTACCAGGAAAAAAAATCAGAAGATATGAGCACATCAGCACAGGCTGTATACACTCAGAGAGCTCAGAGAAAAATAGTCTCTTCCTCTCTGGTCCCACTGAAACATGTAAAATTAGAAAAATAAGCTTCTAATCTTGGTCACAACAAATCTTGCTTCCGGGTTAAGTGTCCTCACGAGAGTATGTGACAGTGGTGTCAGCCGATCAACAGGCTATAGATGGGAACAAAACTCTTCTCTCCCTGCTGTCCCTCTCCCATACCCTCCTCTCCTCCATCTTTCTCCTCATACCTTACATCCTTCCTCTCTCCAACAGCGAGCGGAGTATCGTTAAGAAGCCCGAGCTCATCAATAATTGAACAGCCAGAATCATGTAGAATTCTCTAAGAACCCTGTCTGCCACCCTTTGTACTTCTGTGCTGTGACTTGATTAATATTTTATTCGTGTGTGTGTGTATGTATGACAGTGAGTGAGCGAGAGACAGGTGTCAAGGTTAATCTGCTGTCTCATCAAGCTCTTCCTTTGAACCATAAGCTGCTCTGACAATGAGGCAACCGTGTCTCCTGAGAATTTAACTGCTGTAAAATGCACTATAATATAACACCTTCCCCCCACAGAACAGACTAAGCCTCCCCAGGGTCTTTAACTGCCATGTAATTGATGTACTGTAAGTACATTGAGTGAGCTGCTTTTCAACAGCCACCACATAACAGTCCACATGGTATCACTTCAGCTCAGTCAGTGGCAGCTTCCAGCACAGTGTTCTGGTCATAAGACACTGAAGTTAAGGGCGCATGTGGAAATATATGATAAGTCATGTTTACATTCACTGAGCAAAACTTACTGGTTGTATCCTTGAGGTCCAAATACAAGTGTACTTTCTCTTCATTAAACATTTAGGAATCTGATGTTTTAAGTATTTAAAATTCAGGCTTGTTTACATTCATGTTTGGCTAGCGGTAATTTCCTTCCCTGCCTGTGTTGGCAGAGTGCAGCATCTTAGTGTGTTACCACAACTTGTTGACAGATAAATTGTTTGGGTGCATCATTTCATACACTTGAGGACAAGCTTGTAGCACAGAGCTACAACAGACCAAAACATCCAGAGGGAGGCTCTCTAAAAGCCAAAAATGTAACATTCATTGTTTTGTTTTTCTGGTGGATTTCACAACAAGAGATATAGTTAATTTTTTTGGTTTTCTTTTGGGGTTTTGATTGTACTAAAACACCTTTCTACAAGTATTAGGGGTGATAAAGCACCACAAGCCACTTTACAGCATTTGCCATATTAGTTTCACATATCAAAGAAGAAGCAGCAGTGAAATGTTAGCTAGCAGGGAGTGCCTCAAGGCGAATTACAGTCACTTTTGGTACAGTGATATCAGTAGTATATACAGAGGTGCTGCTTGCCACCAGGCAAGGCAGAAACTTGCTTGGGGCCTCAGGCCAGTGTGGGGCCCCCGAGGGATGAAAAACGTTAAACTACAGCAGTGGCAATGTGCAAAATTTGCAATGACAATTAGAGAGACCTGACCTCCCTAAGGCAGCCCCACCTGACTTCACTCACTCCTGTTGCAAGTGGCATGCACTCCATTTAAATAAGCATAATGACAACAACAAAAGCCACTCAGTGAAAATGAGAGAGTTATCCTTCTGGGAGTGAAAAAAGAGAGAAGATAAAAGAGGAAGACAGTGGTGAGTAGAGCAGACAATACAGATTAAAGTATAATGCTAAATAACTAAATGCTGCTACTCTAGCCTTAACTGTGGGTGAGAGACACCTGAACAAAGCAGCTTCCACTAGCATCACATTAAATTCTTTTGTTTACTTTCAGGTTTAACTTAATTAGCAGTGCAGCCTCATGTGTCCAGCTCTGCTGACCATGATGTGACCGAGCCGAGTGTGCAGTTGTTTTGTTGGTGTCAGATTATTTAATGGTGATGAACGCTGACTGGAGGGGCCACCTGTGAATTTTTGCCTAGGGCTCCAACAGACTATAGAGTTGCCACTGAGTATGTAGAATGGCTCTTCACTGTTTAGCTCTGGACTCTCCACATGTATCCATGTGTGCGTTCACAACTGAGTATAATCCCAGCCTTACAGACTAAATGAGCCCATGTTTTATCTAGTGTTGAAGTGTTATTTTGCAGGAAATGTGCACAAACAGGGAGTTTTTTTAGACACAGCAAGAGTTTTGCTGCACCAGTGTGACATTTTCTTTCTAATGTTGATTTAATCAAGTACATAAAAACAGTGGAGTACCTATATGTTCAAACTAAACACTGTACAACTTATTCAAACATAGCAGCTCAGAAAATAGAAACTGTTACTCCAGCTCGTACTAATGGAATGAAAAAGCATGATGGAAATGTTCTTTATACTGTGTCTTTTATAATTTATGTTTGGCTAAGAGTCATGTAACCTGTAGCCTGGACTTGTGTCACTGTTGCCTGTATACACAGGTATATGCCCTATATCATGAACATGAAATATGATATGACACACTCATCCTCACCTGCTTCTTTTTTCCCAAGCAAGGTACCAATAGCATTATTCCTAGTATAACATGATTAAGTTTAAACAAAAAGAGCAAATAAGTGGTTTAGAAGAGGTTAAAAAAAAAGGTTTATTTACCACCGTCCAACTTTAATTATAAGCTACACGAAAGCCTTCCTGTGTGAATTTTTACGGTTCACTTATCAGTTTTAGCAATATAAATTCCACAATAAAAGAAAGATTTTAAGGCTATAAATGTTACCGATGAACATGCAAAGCATGTGAAGCAAATGGTGCTAGAAATATTTGTGAGCTCCTTAAAAAAATCCTTAAACAATTAAGAAGAGGCTAAGAACACTGTGCACTGTATTTTCACACCATAAATCTCACTGAATCACCATCCTTTTCAATTCAAGATGCTAATCCTGTTTCACAGATCTGCAAATATACACACATACACATGCACAAACTGTTGGACTCACCCACTAAGGACCACGATGAAGTCCATGACGTTCCAGCCATTCCTGAGGTAGGAACCTTTATGAAATACAAAGCCCAGTGCGATGATTTTTATCCCTGCCTCAAAACAGAACATCCCTATGAAGTAGGGCTCTGTCTTCTCCTGTTAGTACAAAGCAAGAGAGAAATTATCAGTTTACACTGAACTGACAAAGAGCTGCTGCAAGTGAAGGTGTCAGGTGTGTGTGTTTTTGAGCAGTTGAGACTTATGTTTTGATTTCAAACTGACAGTAGATTATGAAGTATGACTGTGTGGAGCATGTGCAACTCACCAGTCTTTTGGACATGGGTGTTTTGTCCTCTCCAGGAAGGTGCTGCTCCAGAGCCAAGACGATACAGTTGGCGATGATGGTAGCAAGGATCATGTACTCAAATGGAGTGGAAGGCTAAAGTTAAGGAGCAATTGGCTCAGATAATGTTGACAGTTCACTTTTCATTATGCAACACAATGTTGTTTGATAAAATTGCATATGCAGTCCCTTCATGATACTAAAAAAAAAGACAAATGGATGGATTAACAAGGCAGTCATAATAAACCTATTGGCTGGTAATATGGCAGTAGATACTTCCATGTCACTTGCCAGACTGCAGCAGAGTGAATAGGCTATATCTGCAGTAGTTATTGTTGTTTAATATACTTTTTTGTATGTATGCATATTGAGTCTATGCTTTTCTTATTGTCAACAAATCCCATGAAACAACCACAAGGCAACCTTCCTCAGCGTGCCTCTTAACAACACATACTGTGTCTCACTCATTTCTAGAGGAGGTCAATGATATTTATGATGCAATAATATAAGTAAATACAGTACTGTGCAAAAGTCTTAAGCCACCCCTCATTTCTTTATACTTTACTAGGAAAATGGGAAATAGGTGAAGTGATTTATTCACACATGTGCAAGCACACATTGAAATACAGTATATAAGGCAAAACAGAGTTTGTGCAATTCAAAAGAGCTTTGAAGTCAATATTTGGTATGACCACCTTTATTCTTCAACACAGTCTGAACTCTCTTAGGCAAGCTTTGTTTAAAGAAATTACAATAATCTTCAAGAATAGTTCTCCAGGCTTCTTGAAGGACATTCAAAGCTCTTCTTTGGATGTTGGCTGTCTTTTGTTCTGTTCTCTGTCAAGATGATCCCACACTGCTTCAATTATGTTGAGGTCTGGGCTCTGGGGAGGTCAGTCCATGACTGATGGTGTTCCATTGTGTGTTTTTCTATCCAGGTATGCTTTTACTGCACTGGCAGTGTGTTTGGGATCATTGTCATGGTGAAAAATGAACTTTTGCCAATCAGATACTTTCCAGATGGTATTGCATGATATGTTCATAATTCCATCAATTTTGACAAGATTCACAACACCACTGATTGAAATGTAGCCCCAAACTATGAAAGAGCCTCCACCGTGTTTTACAGATGACTGTGGACACACACTGTTGTACCCCTCATCCCTAACTGGTCGCAGCGGATCGCTGCCCTTCCCTGAGCTTGGTTCTGCTGGAGGTTTCTTCCTGTTAAAAGGGAGTTTTTCCTTCCCACTGTCACCAAATGCTTGCCCATAGGGAGTAATGTGCTTGTTGGGGTTTCTTTCTAATATTGTAGGGTCTTTATCAAAGCACCTTGATGTGACTGTTGTTGTGAATTGGCGCTATATAAATAAAACTGAATTGAACTGAATTAAATCCTGACCTCCTCAGTCTATCTTCATCACTCCATAAGGTCTGTTGCCACTGATTTTGAGTCCAGTTCTTGTGTAAATTGTCATACCTCAGCCTTTTCTCTTTGTTTCATTTCCTTACAAAATGGCTTCTTGAAAGCCACCCTTCCACTGAGACCATTTCTGATTAATTTTCAGCAAACAATACATGAATCAACTGAAGGGCCATGTGCATCTCTCTTGTGTCTTGTGTCAGGTCTTTGTTGGATTTTTTTCTTATTTCTTAAGAACATGACTTTCAGATCCTGTTCATATGCTGTAAGTAGGTATTTTTAGGCCTGACACTTCTTCCTTTGTCCTCCACTTGTCCAGTTTCCTCAAATTCTTTTAAGGACACACCATGCCTTTGGTAATTTTGGTAATTGCCTTTGGTAATTACCTTGTTTGTACAAAAATACTATTTTATGTCTGTCAAACTGTGTTATCTTTGGCATTTTTGGTAGATTCAACTAAAGAAATGGGAAGAAATTGTGTTTTTGTGACAGGGTGCTAGTAACAAAGTGCCTAAATATACATTTTAAAATTGTTTCTTTGCTAAATTGTCTGATATGTGTAGACACAACACTTCATCCCTTGAGTTAGGGGCTTTTTTTATGCTGAAGACCACTTGAAGGTTAGCTCAAGACTTTTGTACAGTAGTGTATACTTTAGTTTTCCTTCAGAAAACTTGTTTATTTTCTTAAAGCTTTCTAAATGTATCAACATTGCTCCATAGAAAGTAAAGAGTATTACTCTTAAGGAGTACAGCAGCAGGTTGATGTATGTGGAATCAAAATAAACCACTAGACAACAGTGGAGTTCTTTGGCAGGAATATGCTATATAAGGATCTGACTACACAGACAAGACTTTTCATTACGATCAATTCATTGTTGGTTTTGTTCCTTTCATGTGGTTTGCTGACAAATAGAGACATTTTTAATTCTTTAAGTAACTTAATTGAGTAACACCTGAATTTCTCAGAAAACAAAATGGACAGAAACAAAGAAAGCTCTGCACAGATGTTACAAACACAAATGTTGGATGTTGCATTTTCAGGAAAATTCAACAGTAGTTCAAGAAATGTAAGTGGTGTACTAACTGGTAAAAAAGATTACTATAATATTAATACAAAGCACAGACAGCAGATATAATAAGACTCGGAACTGGACTGAAAAAAATACGATTAAGTTAATTATAGTGAATCAAACCCAGCAGCACTACAATTATGTCATATAAGCAAACACTGACAGGGTAACGTAGTATGAAATAGAATTAACCTGGCATGCTTTAAGCCCTTCTGCTATGTTATCTGAGGTCAGCTGCAGCCGACAGGGATACAGAGACATGCAGACACACAAACAAACATGCCAGAGTAGCAGAAGGCTTATCAGGTAAGACCTGAGGCGTGATCTTATAAACAGGGTCGCTCTTACTAGAAGCTTCACTACCTGTACTGTGAGACCTATATTGGTTGTTGGTTCAACTCCAGCCCCTCTTTGGTTGAACTAAGCCAGCAATGTGCTCTTTATCTAAAGCTCTGCGTGGGCATTCCCCTCTATCCTAGTTATGTGCAGCAGAGGGAGGAAGAAAGGAAGGAAGGGAGCTTAAATCTGTAGAGAGGAGACAGAGAGGGAGGGTTGAAGAAAGGAGGAGGCAGAGATAACAGGGAAGAATCCAACAGGAGAAAGTGACAATATAAATGAAGGGGGATGAGTGGAGGAGAAGATGATGGTTATATAAAGAGTTAGAAGCTTCCAAAACAGGTTGATGAGGAGGAGTGAATGAGACCAAATAAGAGACCGGACGGATCGATGTTGTGCTGGCAGCTGTAGCTAGCAGGGTTACTCTGGGACATGTGAGTGATGAGAAGTTAAATAAACAGAGCAAATGCAATCTTACTCCCACTAGCCTGCAGGGGTTCCAGCTTAAACCTAGGCTGAACCACAGATTGACTCAGAAGATTTTAGAAAAACAAATCCATAGCAGCCAGTATATGATGAGCTGGAAAGCACAGCCCAAAAGAATGTCTCAAGCACTACGTTTTTGAGTCTTTATTTGTATCTAAAGTGTATCTTTTGATTCACTACCTTGCAATAACTAGCATCACCTTAGGCTCACTGAAAGCTCTGAGCAGCAGCCAGCCGCCACACCCCACATTCCCTGAAACACTCACAACAAACTGGAGGAGGGGTAAGACAGGATGAAGAGAGAGGGAGATATAGGAGAGGGGAGAAAATGAAGATAGAAAGAGATAGAAGAGGGGTATCCACGGCAACAGGCTTCTCTTGCAGACAAGAGTCAATGCTATGAGATGGTTACTGGGCAGCTGAACTATCTGTGTGGTGGTATCACTACACATACACAAATAAATGACAGTCTTGACAAAACTTTTCTTTTGCTCTGATTTTACATCAGTGTGATCTTTGTTTTCTTTCCGGTGTATTTTAACAGTATATGATAGAACAATGTTGACCAGTGTATAGTCTTTATATATGAAGTACTACTCACTTTCTTTTTATTTCAAATATCTAATTATAAGGATCTCTCCAGGGCGTCTCCCTTTGAAGATTTTCTGGGAACACACAACTGGGAGGAAACCCAGAGGTAGACCTAGAATCCACTGGAGAGATGATGATCTCATCTGGCCTATGAATGCCTTGGGATCCCACAGGAGGAACTGGAAAGTGTTTCTGAGGAGGACAATGTCTGGAGTACCCTGCTTAGCCTGCTGCCACTGCAACCCGACTTCAGATATGTGGAAGATAATGAGTGGATTCAATATTATGTCAAACCAGGTGACATTTTAAACATTTAATAGATTTACTTATTTTTTTGCTTGAGGAAAATTCTGTATTGTCTTAAAAAGCACCTTTAACCTGAGTTTAAATTTTTTCCGGCAACTCTGAAGTAGTGAAATGGCAGAAAAACACTATTGGCTGCCCATTACACATCCAAAAGACACAGGGCAACATCGCAACATCTACAATCATTTCCTACCAAAAGGAAGGACAACACATGAACCAGCAACCCGGTCACTGATGTGTGAGCGAAGGCTGCTCTTTGGAAATGTAAATGTTTTGGTTTTATTGGTATTTTATCATAATGCCTCATACCTATATATGAAACATAAACATTTACTGTAGAAGGTAATGTCACCATGGATGGTCTTTCTCTTCAGTCAAGTTTCTGATGTGCAGAATTCTAAAAAAAACCTTACTGCTGGTTAGAATACTGCACATATGGGGCTGCCCATTGGTCCGTGGTCCTGTCCACCATGGAAAGCACCTCCTATGAACAGGACCATGGACCAATGGAAGAAAGTGGCTTCGTCTAATAAATCACATATAGTTTTAACTCATGTGGGCATAGGAAGAGGTGGCAGCAGAACACACTATAGGATGAAGATAAAACTAGCAGTGTTCTGCTGTGAAACCTTGGATCCATGTGGGATTAATTTGCATTCTCTGAGGAATAGTGAAAAATTGAATCTCTGGTTCCCTTGAAGTGACAAGTTTAACTAAAGTCTTTAACCAAACCCATTTCCCCTTCCTTGGTGCTGCTCTGGATGTCAGCTGATATGTGACGTTGATCATGATTCGTTTACCAGCTTTAGCAGCAAGACATCTTGTGAGCAATCCCGAGTCACAGTAACACTGGCACTGTGCCTTGATTCCTTAAACATGCGTGTAAAAATAGATATGGAGACAGAGTGTGATGCCCTGTGAAACTGAGAATACGCTCAAGCCCAGATTGGATCCAAGCCCCTGTGATTATCATTACATAGAGGTGAAAATCAAAATGAATAACAGGCATCTGAGCCTGCTTTATTGGAAATCTGTGAATTATGTGTGGCATATGTTTATAGGAGTGTGTGTTTGAGGCAAAGGGCAGTGTTAAATATGCAAACACAGAAGAAAGCTACTGGTGTAACCTCCATTTGGAGAACTCTATTTAAGCCTGAGAAATAGCCTTTATGAAGAATTCAAATGAAATGTTTATTAAAATGTGCAAAAGACTTCAATTTTTGTCATAAGGATGGATATAATGGGCATCATAGTTAAATCTGCCTTCAATTCCACATCACCTCTATACTGCAGTGGCTTGCAGAGCCAGCCAATCAATCTTGAGGATAAATATGGCCATAGTTCAGTCAGTTATGTTTATGTGCAGCAGCTTTGCCACTAAACTGTGAAGTCGCAGTCACAGCCCTGTCTTATATACACTATACCACTCTGTTAGGATATATGGAAGCAGATGGATTAACAATTATGACGATGGTCTTGAAACACACATTGTAGCAGGATGAGACATACAGTATCAAATTAGCTTTGTATACTGGTTATATGAACTGCTAGAGACTTTCACTTTAGAAATCTGCTCTCATTCAGTAAAAAAGCCTGAATATGAAAAAAACAGACTTTTAAATTGGGAAGAAATTAGACTAACTACATAGTGTAGTTAGTCTAAGGGTGATTTTCTTGCTAATTTTCCCTTTTCATTTTTAATGCAAGGATGCAATTTAGTTAGAGGGAAATCCTCTCTAACTATAAGCTGACTCTAGAGGCATTTGCAACCCAATGCACCCTTAATTGTGTATATGTGAATGTGTATGTAAATGTGTATTTTAAATCCTAGTTAGGCCTTAGAGTGACTCTAATATAGAACAATATCCCCTGCCTGCTGCACTGTTTTATACTTAAAAGCTCAAAATGTGCTAACCAGCTCTCATATGATTATTTCTACGTGCATCACTGATTAAACAAAGCATTAAAACCAACAATCAATTATTTAGAAGTGTACCTTCTCAATGGGGAACTTCCCACTGTGGGAGATCCCAGTGGGGATCAGACAGGAGGAGCAGCTGCAAGTCCTCACCAGGCCTGCCACGCTAAACTCTGGACCCAGGCAACTTCATTATAACTGCCTTTTTCTGACCAGGCCTCCATCAGCCTCCATTGACTGCACAAGTACATTTAACCACGCCTTGCACAGACAGATACTGTACTCGATACAAGAAATCATGTATGCAAATAAACATTAACATGCAGTCTAATGTGGGCCCACACACCATTCTGCCTCCATCCTCACACACCCAGCCACGGAAGCTTCTGGATAATTCCTCAATAGATCATCTGCTGTTAATTGAGCACTCAGAGAAAAAAGAACCTCTTACGGTGAGGTGACAGCAGCAAGTTGTGCTCCAAACACAATGCTGACCTTTACCAGATGTCCTGCAGAGATTCTCTGAGAGGACCAGTATGAATTTTAAACCATGGCACAAAGGACATTGTGTAATGTGCTTTGCCTGGTCCATTTAAGGTTTGCAACTTTTAGAATTAACAACAGTTTGAAAAGGTGCAATAAGGATGGTTTCTGAAGAAATTATGGCCACGACTTGAGTGGATTAAAAAAGAGACATATAACATATTAATTGTTGACCTTTTGAGGAGCTGATACTTATCCTTGTACAGGGCGAGGCAAGCCAGTACTCTTCTGTCTAATAGGCTACTCCAGTGGTTGACAACCATTTTCTGGCAAGCCTCTATTCAGAAGCTGAGAAATGTTCACAGACCCCCATCTCACATTTTTTTCATCATCAATCATTATCAATATGAAAGTACCCAATCTAAATTTTAGCTAAATAAAAGTCAGCGAGAAAATCTCAGTAAATTGTGTTATTGTAAAACAGTGATCATCACAGCCACATATGATATTGACCAGAGCACAGCATCAGTCAGCTCAGCATCACTCTCTTCAAAACCATATTAGTAAACAGTGTAATATAGTATGAGTCAGTGAGTAATGACTAGTTGTAATGCACACGACACAGCGATCAGACATCATTACATATAATTCCTGTTAATGTCTGTTAATCAGATACAGTAGAGCTCATTAGATGTAACAAGACACTCCCTCCACCACCACACATTAACCTGAAGGTTATTTAGTCTTGTTGTTTTCCTTTTGGTCACTACAGCACATACTTAATTTTTTTATTTAAAGACAATTCTTTTCTGTCTGCAGAACATAAAATGTGTCTATTGATGTAGTTACAGTATCAATATTGGTAATGACCCAGCCACTGGGGGTATGGAATCTGTAATATGATAAACGCACACACTTCAAGCTTTTTCCTCAACTGTTGATTAAAATCCTTTTCTTTATTTAATCCACTCAATAAAGAGGCAAACCCAGAGAAAACAACAATACACAGGAGTCCACAATAGAAGCACACTCATTCTATTTGCTGGGTTTTTAAAATCAGCAGTAGGCCAGTCAGTCAGTCAGGAAGCTGTTGAATGGAGCAGAACAATAGCCAGTAAAGAGGCCACACCTGGCCAGGACACCTGGTGAGCTGTACAGCAGAAGCAGCAGCAGCAGCACAAACATGTCACCAATGGACAGTTGTGTGTGTGTGTGTGTGTGTGTGTGTGTGGTCGCCAGCAGCAACAAACTGATAACAATCTCTCTCTTTTTGTTAACACAGGAGGGAGTATAAGTTTGAGAAAACAGCCAAGTAATGATTCTTGTAACAGCACAGAAGAAAATTAATAAAAATATTAACTCAGGTTTGAATAGTTGCTATTCTCTTATCTAAACGTAGGCAGTGGGAAATACATTTTTGGTCTGTAACCTCCTCTAGTCAGTGTAACATATTACAAAGAAAAGCCTATTACAGTTCTCCAGTAGTCCAATGAAAAACCCCTAAATGTACTGTTTTGCCCAGTTAAACCCAAAGAGATTCAAATTAGAGCTATAAAACAGAGACAGGTAAGAACCAGTTCCTGTGTATCACTGCTACAAAAAGTGACCAAAAACACAGAATTAATTATGAAAGTACCTATGAATTGATTTTCTGTTGGTTATCTAATCATTAAACTGAACGGTCTGCTTGACTTTGAATTGAGACAGTGGATATGGTGGAAAAAGCAGGTCGTCATGGCTTAATGTTGACAGAAAAGATTTACAGCCATAAACTTTTGTGTTCTTCTAATCCACTTTCCACTGACACCTACCTACCTGTCATAATCCATGTCAATCCAATATAGAATCTCAACCATTGTGTATTATTATATAAAATAGCAAAATTAAGCCAGTGAGTCTGAAAAAAGTCAGATTTTTACTTGGTTTTTAATATCCTGCTCTGCCTGCTCTGTTCCTTATTTTTTCTTATTGCACTCTAAGTGTGCCTGTTTATGTGGTGAAGCATTGATTTTTTAATATATTGTCCCATGTGTGTTGTCCATGGTGCTGAAATTTATAACCTCTCTGTGGCACTGAGAAACTGCGGGCAACAAAGGACTTCTGCCTTCTGTGAAATTGTGCACAACTTGTGGAAATATGAGAAGAATGTATTCAGGTTGTGGGGCCACAAATAAACTTTAATTTTTTTTAACCAATTGGATAACAGTTTACTCACCCCTGTACTTTATTTATATGAGTCTGTGCAGATACTGGATGAGTGTGTTTTCACCGTGAAGCTGAAAAGGATATGGCCACTCAGTGATTTTCTTGGCGTACTTCCTGACCACGTTGTCCTCGCCGAAGATGAAGAGCGACCTGTTGACGGTGAAGCAGTTCTCCCTGACCGGAATAGGGTTGTACAAGGCCATGGTGCGGGCACGCTGCGCTTTGGTCTGCTTGAAGGCTGGAGAGATACCACCTGTAGACACGGCAGCGCCATCGCGGTTCCGGATGCGCTCTGACCCTCCATCACCTGAACTCAACAAGCCCGGGACGTCGTCTCCGAAACGGGCCATTCTGTTAGAAGCAAACCAAACGGGAGGTGGGATGAGAATGGGGAGAAAATTAGGTTATACTCTCCTAGAAAGCAGGGCGCGGTACCGCGCTCGGCGTGACAGCAGCGGGGTGGCGAGATCCTGATCAGTTTTAGACCATCGTCAGGGTTATTTGCATCAACACCGCGATCGGTGCTCTTAAAGTTAGAAAAATTAAAAATTAAAAAATCGGTCCAGTAAGCAGCCCAGTCAAAGCCCCAAGTCAATTTCCCTAAATAAGTCGCTTTGCGTAAAAACACACAAGTCCAAAAAGTAATTCAACTCCTCTTCATTTAACAATCCGTCGCCTCAAATGATACCGTGAAAACTGATTCATTTTGCTCCGCTTTATATCCAAGCACTAAAATCTCAAAGAAAAGCTGCAACAGGTCACGTCTTCAGCCATCCTCAGTCCCCTGCGCGAAAAGAAGAAGAGCAGGTTGATCCATGGATTTTTAAATAAACACTAGCAACAGTCCATTGACTAATTCAGAGCACATCTCCTGTCTCCTCTTCTCTGCTGACCACCTACCAACAGAGTATCCCAGAGCATGCGTTAAGAGCACGAAGGGAAAAGAACTTTGGCATTTTCCATGCCAACAAAATAAGCTGTCAACTACGTGTCACTGAGGGGAAAAGAAAAATCCGCCTTGTCTGCAGCAGGATAGCAGGTAAAGGAAGCGTCTGCTCTTTCCCCCGCAGTGTGAGAGCAGGAGGAGTGAACACAACAGTGTCTCCTAATGCGACAGGATCAACACACCACTAATAACCTCTGTCCAACCTATGCAGTTTACAATGTGTGGATATAGTTAACAAATCGCGTGCTGACAGAAAAGAAAGACGGGGACAACAAGAGTCATGGGTGGAATAAATAATGTCAGCATGTAATGGAAATAGTTATTAGATGGCATTGCCTCCATCTTCAAGAGATTATGTGTAACAATATATCAGGCATTAGGCACCCTGTAAACGCCTTATTCCCAAGGTTAATATTTGAAATCCCTGTAAGTGATAACATACACGGATCACTGTAGGATCACTCCGGCTCTTTATAGGTCGACTGGTCAACTACTATCTGAACAGGGGCCACGCTGTGATATTTGTTTTGACTTTTGTTGTTCACCCTGCTTGGCTCACACCTCAGGGAGAGCAACCTGAATGCTGCTAAAGCATCAGATCTGGCGAGGAGTAAACACCTGTTGTTAAATACACTCAGGAGGACAGCAGTGAGCTTCTTTGGCTAATTACAAGGTTCAAAACCTATTATTGCGAGTCACGTAGTGAGGGGAAGTCATGCTGCTGTGTCCTCGCTGGAAATGCTCGCATCTACTCCCAAAAGGATGATACATTTTCACAATGAAGGGATAAAATGTTTATATAGTCGCATGGAAGCCTTACTGTGGAACAAGCAATAAAGAGAATCATCTTATAAAGGTAATCCTGGAATGAGTCTGTATTTATATTTTGGTCAACAAATCTCACAAAGAGACCCAAACCAACAATTAATTAATTCAAGAAACAAGTTTTTTTTTTCTCTCTCTCTCTCTCTCTCTCTCTCTCTGTGTATGTGTGAGAGACAGAGTGCACGCCTTTTGGGCCATTGTTGCAACAAAATAAATAAAACTGTTTGAGCTTTTAACACATCCACTTACTATATACTCTCTATGCCTCCATTCATGTACTGCATTTCTAGTTATATATATTTACCTGGATTGGCCTACATGTCTATGCACACACAGTTTGTTTCATCTGTTCTGTTGAAGAAATGTGTTTGTGCGATTGTTTTCACCTTACAGGCTGCAGCTTCTGCAAGCTTCCAGCTACAGAAGCCCTGTTGCATTTCCCCCTACATGCAAAATGTTTTTTTTTTCCCCTCTTGTTAAATAAACAAACAGATAAATAAATAATGAGCAAGTGCACTGGATGACATTTCCATCATCATAAAAAAGCTGGACAATTCTATTTTGCAAATTCCACGTGTATCAATCTCATACCCAGTGTGCTATAAATAGGCTACTCATTAGCACACTAAATGTTAATTAATTTACAGCTGAAAATAGCCCCCAAGAAACTATTCACTATGCACTATTTGTAACCCATGCTTTAGACTACAATAGCCACTGGATTTTGGAACTGACTGGAAAAAAATGTATATTTGTTGACTGTTTTTGTAGAGATTTAAAATAGCCACAGACAGAGGTAAGAAAGTCAAAGTATCTAGACAGGGATTGACATATTAGTGTTTTGAGGATTTTGTTTTATAAGATTTGTAACCATAGGGACAAATGTACAATAACAACAACCTCATCTTTGAAAGGAGGTAATGAGACTCTAAACAGCCCCTGACCAAAAAGATATGAGACCATATGTATAACTGAATGTCAGACTTTCCTTAAAAAGTGTTATCTAATAGCACAACTGGAGGAGTTAATGCAAAATAAAATCCACCAGCTATCGTCACATCATTTTTCTAACTGAGAGAGAGAGTAAACTGATGATGATAGAAACAGAAGACAAAGAAAAGAGGAACCACAGGGGAGAGTTAACCACGACACCGGCACTGATGGGGCTTTTGTAATGGTGCTATGACGAAGGCAGTGATCAATGGTGTGTGGCTTCCAACTCATTAGTGCTCCAACACATTATAGGCATTAAAAATAGAACACACAAGAGGCAAAAATATCTGACATTTATGCTGAAAAGATGCCTAGAAATTCCCCATAATAGTCCCTTCAAGTTATGAGCCAAAACTATTTGGGGAAGAACAAGAAAAAAAATCACACATAGTTGTTTTCTTAATTTCTTTATTTCAGTACCAACTAATTGTTTGATATAAATGCTACTTCTGCTATTTCCTCTGTGCACCAGTAAGCAAGTGATACCATTACATTGTTTCTGCCAGAGTGTGCAGCAGCAGCAGCCACAGTTTTCTTTGCTGAGGTGAGGGGTGAATTATGGTAATTAGGTGGTAGCAACAGGGATGATTAGAGGGATGGGTGATGGCTTCTTCCTGGAAAAGACAGCAAGCAAGAGGTTACAGTTTTTTTTTTTGTTGAAGATGTTGCTTTGAGTTCATAGTTTCTTCTCTAATGAAAAACATTTTTAGAAGTAAACTTACTTTGTTGAAGATCTGTGACTGAACTCAGATCAAACAGCCACTCCAGCTCTGATCAGAGCATGGTCCAAAACTAAAAGAACTATAGTGAGGATTGGCTTGGGTTACTTTTGTTGTTGTTGTTTTTGTCCGTGTTAGCACAGTACCAACCGGAGCACAATAAATTTTCTTCTCTGGACAAAAAAAGACCTAGCTCTTAAAGGTGTTATACAATAATTCATAGATTGGATTTTGAGCTGTTGGCAAGCATTATGATTGGGTTGCCAGGTTGTTAAAAATCCATCTGGCTGGTATTTATCTTTTCTATTTAGTAGAAAATGTTAGTAATCATTTTTAACTCGTAATTTCTGAATTTCCAATCAGCTATCAAGTCTGCAGTTATGAATGTAAATATTATTTAATAAAGGCTATTTTTAACGGTTCTTCGAGCATGCAGTTGTAGATTTACACAAGTTAACTACTGGATCACCTATGTTTTCCCGGACTCTTCGATAAACAGTCCCTAGGAGGGATTTGCTGATTATTATTTTTCTAACAATGGAGAAATTAAAAGAGAAAAAACATCATATTGGAGAACATTGTGCTTATATCTATCAGTTAAAAGGTTATGAATAAATGAATAAACAAATAATAAGTGATTTATCAACCATCATTAATGTCATTACTTCTAAATACTGTTTAAAAGACAACTTATTATAAGGTATGCAGTATGTGTGATATTGTCCTGATCAGATATGCCAGCTCAAAATGAATACTGACATGAAAGGCGGTGTTAATATGTCCAAGGGTACACTGATTTTCAAATGTACAATGTTTAAATGTTTTTCATTTGATTTTTTTGCAGCTACAAATGAGTCTCATAAAAGCTACTTTTGGCTGCTCTGTTATTCACAAGGGGTCACCACAGCGGGTAGTGCCGCATGTTTGAGTTGGCAGATTTTTTAAGCTGGATGCCCTTCCTGACGCAACCCCAAAGGGATTTGTGTCTCCTCCCAGGATCAAATCAGGGCTCTTTCACTCATTAGGCAAATGTGTAAACCACTACACAGTTTTATAAATGTGAAAAAAGTCTATTTTGGCTTCTCAAATAATTACATAAATAATAAAAAAATTATCTTTCTTATAGAGTTGCCAGAAGCTCATATAGAAATTTATGGGAACCATAAAATAAACTGTAAAAGCCAAAACTCCTGTGATATGTTTAACTATATTAAGCTTCCTGTATTAACAAAAGCAGATTCAAAAGAAAAAAACAATATCCTTAACCATGATAACAGTATTATAGAAGGGAACTATTCTAGACAACTGACATCTACTTTGGCATTGTAGGCGTGTTGTTAATGTTGGAAAATCTATAGGAGTGTAGCTTGCAGAAAATCTACATCAGGAACACGGTCATGACAGCAGGTTGACAGTCTGCTCCCATAATGGGACTTGGTGCCACAGAATGGGGTGTGAACAAAGATTTAGGTTCAAAAATAGAATTGTGAATGGAAAAACCTGGCAGGCATCTATCTGAAACCTGGACATTATTGTTTCTCTTCTCCTAATAGTTTTGTAACTTACCCTACTCATTCAGCACATGTATGAACATACATTTATGTATACATCTATGTTCATTTGAAACTTTTAGTTAGTCTTTGCTTGCCAACATATTTCCACAAAGCTCCCATGTGTTGAATTCAGTTTGCTTAACCCACTTTCTGTCACAATGTGAACTAATTTCATGATACAGTGCTCCATTTAAGCCAGACAGTATGTGTCCGTACAAACACAAAAATAAAATGAATCCACAAAAAAACAATTCCCAAAGGATTTACTTTATACCCTACAACTTTTCCTCAACAAATAATGAAAAAGATTGTGGTTTTGAATCAGATTTTGGATAGACTGATTTTTTTTTTTTTTTTTAACTCAGTCCAACACTGATTTGGAGCAGAGAAGTAAGAAGATGACACATTTATGAGGCATAACTACTGTGGCACTCAAAAGTACTGTCTGTGCTCTGCAAAAAATATCTAGGAAGGCTGTGACAGCTTCAGTGTCATGATGTGCTAACTCAGCAAGGACATCGAGATCACATGAACTCTTCAAAATAGAATTACAAGACAGAAATGAGAAAAAAGTTAATTTAATATATAACAAGAAAAAAGGTCTCCAGTGTAGCATAAAGAAGACTTCGGGATACAAAATGTTCCTGATTCTCAACTCAAAGTTAAAACATTTACAACACTATTTAACATTAAATGGTATAGTATAGTATAATATATATATATATTCAGCAGCCACTTTATTAGGTACACCTGTTCAACTGCTCGTTAATGCAAATATCTAATCAGCCAATCATGTGGCAGCAACTCAGTGCATTTAGACATGTAGACATGGTCAAGATGACCTGCTGAAGTTCAAACTGAGCATCAGAATTGGAAAGAAAGGTGATTTATGTGACTTTGAATGTGCATGGTTGCTGGTGTCAGACAGGCTGGTCTGAGTATTTCATAAACTGCTGATCTACTGGGATTTTCCCACACAACCATCACTAGGGTTTACAGAAATTGGTATGAAAAAGAGCAAATATCCAGTGAGTGGCAGTTCTCTGGGTGCCTTGTTGATGTTAGAGGTCACAGGAGAATGGCCAGACCGCTTCGAGCTGATAGGAAGGCAACAGTAACTCAAATAGCCACTCATTACAAACAAGATGGAGAAGAGCATCTCTGAACACACAACACATCAAACCTTGAAGCAGATGGGCTACAGCAGCAGAAGACCACACCCAGTGGCACTCCTGTAAGCTAAGAACAGGAAACTGACGCTACAATTCACATGAGATCACCAAAATTGGACAAGAGAAGATTGGAAAAATGTCGCCTGGTCTGATGAGTCTCGATTTTTGCTGCAACATTCAGATGGTGGGGTCAGAATATGGCACAAACAACATGAAAGCATGGATCCTGCCTCATATCCACGGTACAGGCTGCTGGACCACCAACACTCAGCTACCTTCACTCGAGCAGGCCTACAGAACCTGGTGCTCACATCAAGTCGCAAACATCATCAAGGACTCTTCTCATCCTGGCCACCACCATTTCACTCAGCTGCCCTCTGGAAGGCGCTACAGATCAATAAGGGCCCACACCTCCAGACTGCAAAAAAGCTTCTATCCAAACACCATCAAAGTACTGAACTCTGTCTCATAACACTGTGCATTGTCACCACTCAGAACACCCTGTGCAATATCACTAAAAACTGTGAAATAGATGTGTGTGTGTGTAATTGTCGTAATTCCTGTATGTGTGGGTTTTTTTTCTTTTTTCATCTTAACTGTATGCACTGCTCAGAGAGATGCTCCAAATTTCGTTGTACACTCGTACAAAGACACATAAAGACATTTTATTCTATTCTATTCCATTCTATTCTATTCCAATGGTGTGAGCGACATTTTCTTGGCACAATTTTGGCCCTTAGTACTAACTGAGCATCATTTAAACAGCAGAGTCTACCTGCGTATTGTTGCTGACCATGTCCATCCCTTTATGACCACAGCGTACCCATCTTTGATGGCTGCTTCCAGCAGGAAAGCTCACCATATCACAAAGCTCAGATCATCTAAAACTGGTTTCTTGAACAGTTACCAGATTTCAATCCAATAGAGCACCTTTGGGATGTGGTGGAATAAGAGTTTTGCATCATGCATGTGCAGCTGGCAAATCTGCAGCAACTGTGTGATGCTATCATGTCAACATGGACCAAAATCTCTGATGGATGTTTCCAGCACCTTGTTGAATGTGCCATGAAGAATTAAGGCAGTTCTGAAAGCAAAAAGGGTGTCCAACCCAGGAAGGTGTAACTAACAAAGTGGCTGGTGAGTGTAGTGTAGCAAAAACTTCTTTACATAGAGCTTTCCTTAACAAAGCTTTGAAGTGCCTCATAGAAAGAATTAAAAATGTCTAAAAACATTTCAGAAGAAAAAAATAGTAATATAAACAACAACAGATCATCAAAGAAACAAACAGATTAGGAGGGGGTAGAGTTCAGTTTGTAAAAGCCTTCCAATAGAAGAATAAGATTTAATAGACAATCAAGAGGAATCTGATTTTAACAGGCAAATTTCCACAGTTTAGAAGCTCTAATGTCAAAGGCCTGGTCCCATTTGTTTACTAGGAATAACCAGTAGTCAATAATGAGTTGTATTCACTGAATTTTTATTTAGCTGTCTATGTGAACCCTATTGAGAAAAAAATGAAAAGAATTAATCACTGGCTAAATGACAAGTATTTTAATTGGAGGAGTGTAAATGCTGGAAGCTAATGCAGTCGATAACACACATTATTTACACAGTGCTGTGAAAGAGAGCGAGAGACAGACAGACAGAGACGTAATTTAAGGAATCTGAGTGTGAGTCAGAGGTGTCAACACATTTTCATCAGTGTGGGGAGCACAGCTGATGACAGCATTGGGAGGGGCTTTAATTGTGCAGGTATTAGAGAGCAGATCAAAACACACCCAGGCAATAAAATTATAACATGTCACCAGAGTTTCATAATTGTTTTTTTTACTCCATTTCTCCACTCCATTATCACACTGCTGGAAGTAGACATTCTCTTTATAAATCTCAGAAACTTTATACAACTAAGTATTTTCAATAAGAGCTTTCAACAGCTTTGACTGGGCATAACAACCTTGTGCCTTTGAGGCGTATGCTGTATGCAGTGTCGTCATACAGCCTGGGATATGAACAAAAGTGGCTTTATTCATATTTGCTGGACCAAATTTGAGAAACATTTAAATACCTCAATAATACAGTTGTTCATCCAGCAGTCACACATCAATGGATCAGTTCCATATTACCTCACACATCATCAGCTCACTTTAGTGCCTTAAGTCTTTATAGTAATCCTGCTGTTCATTACACAGCATGGAAATGTCATGGGGGCGTGCCATTAACACCAGCACACACACATACACAGTGGAAGATACTTTTAACTAGAAGTAATATCTCTGTGTGCTTGCAATTTAGTTGAAAATAAAAATTAAGTTTGCAAACTGCCTAACACAATGTAAACTTTTCAATGGATCCCTCCCAACGTTCACTGTAATTAATATTTCAAAATAAACACAGAAATATATACATTTTACCGAGCCTTTCTGGAGCTTGGACACTCAGGGTGACTGTCATCTGTGCTAGCCTACAGTCATGTGAAAAAAAGTTTTCTCAGGTCTATATCTAGTCCTGTGAAAAACTAGGTACACCCTATGATTCAATAGCTTGTAGAATGACCTCCTTGTTTGATTGCACATTCTTGCAGATGTACTACTAGATTTACTTCATACTGATTGTAAGGGACAGTTTAACATCCACTGTGTATTGTATATTAACAGGGAAGGTGGTGGTGAGAGAGAAACTCCAGTTATTTTCTACAAATGGGTGCACAGAACATGAAAAAGGAGCTGCCTCAAAAAAAAAGTTTGAAAGAAAGTTGGGGAAAACATGACAACAATCTGTCACTGTTTTATCAAACTAATGATCAAACAAAGAAGGTTTTCTGTTTTGTGGTGACTGAAGAAAAACTTCAAGCTGACATTTACTGGACAGCTGCTTGCTTCTGAAAATACAATACATCTCTTGTAAGAGCTGCATTCAACACTGCTTGAGTGAAGTAGCCGCTCACAGAACATCACATTTAATTTCGAGTTGAGGATTAATGACCACAAAGCCATGAATCCCTGTCTACTCTTTGTTTGGTGTTCTAACGTAGTCAGATGTTGTCTTCATTTATTTTGAGCTACTGCTCTCTCCCTCTCAGCGTATGTCTCTGAAGAATACTGGCTGATTACATTTTTCCCCTTTCCCCCACCACAGCCTACTCTTACTCTTGTTATCAGTGTAAACTTGCTTCTGCTCTTTAGAGTAAGAAAACAAACAGAACAAACAATTATAAAGTCTTTCTTTCCCTACTTCTTTTTGCATGATTTTATCTAAAAGAAAAGAAGACTGTTGCAAAATGGTTGGAAGAGAGTGAGTGACTGAGTGAATGCAGCTTTTATAGCCTGGAGGTTTCAGGTGAGCTGAATTAGATGATTAGTCTCCCTTTACAGCCAATTGGCTTCCAAGAGGATCAGTGCTGATACAGTAAAAAGCTACAAGGTACTTCTTAGATTTAACAGTATGTACATGGCAGTGTGTTTGTCTGTGGCAACAAAATGCACTATTAAGTGATATAAAACATGTGAAAACGCTGAGAAAGCTTAGGTCTATTTTGCTTTTACACCGACATGACTTCATGAATTTCATTTTAGTTTTCTTCACTTAAAAATGATACAATTATGTTTAGTTTGAAACTAGATCTGCTGTACAGTAAATTATTACCAGCTGCAATAGCTTAAACTGTTTTTACACCTTGAGTGTCATGGCAACATTTAGTCCTGGACGTCTGTGGACAAATTTTGTCAACTCAATTGCATCTGAACTGTACACAAGGCAATAACAAAATAATAGCACAGAGTTCAAAGTTTGAGAATTAATCACTGGCTGGCGGTAAATGCAGAAAACACAAAACATTTCACTCACACAGTCTGACAAACTAATTAATATGAAAACAAAACTATATTGCTACTATAGCAATATATATAATTTCTGAAAGTGACAGCTTTCACAGTTTCACATGCACTACAACAGCTGTGTGGGGTTAATAATATAATATTTCTGAGCAATGAATTTAAACAAGACTTTAATACTAAAAGTGTCAAAAGTGTTCCCGTTCAACAGCTTCCACATCAAATGATGCTCAAATCTCCAAAAACACAAGTAAACCAATTAAGTTTCCCAAAAATAACCACTGTGCTAGGTCAGTGTGTTATCACCCAGAGCCCAGATTTCAACATGACAAAGAAAAGCTTGGGGTAAACACAGACGGACCAACAGACGACAAAGCCCAACCTATTGATGTGGTGAGATGAAGGGACTGGGGGATTGGACTATATTTAGCTTCATTGAGATGGTAATGGTTGAAACATGAGAGGACTTTTGTGTGTTGCTGGGTGTGTGTTAATGATGCACAGTACAGGAACCACGATTTGAATGTCTGGGCTTTACACTGAGAAAAGTGCTTTTGATCATGGAAACAGGAATAATTACAAGTGGGTTTGGAAGAATCGGTAGTCATCGATCTGTAATAACACAGAACGGAAATAGCAGCACTGCTGCTTTCTTTCCGGGCCTTGTTCAGCGCCCAAAGGAAATATGATGAAACACATTTACCCTGTGGGACATTCTTCTTTCTTTCTCTCTTACCCACCTCTATCTCTGCAGCTGTCTTAACCTCTCTCCCCCTCTTTCTCCATCCAAGATTTCTGCCTTCCACTGTTGTATTCCTCCACTTGTTTCCTAGCAACTGAACTGACATGCCCCTTATTCTCAGCCCTGCAAATCTGTTGTTGCAACCCTAGATTTTATGGAACAGCCCATATAAATCATCTTTCCCCACAGGGAGCCGAGTTATGTTCTATGTCTCTTGGAGAACGACTCTGCTTAAGCATGCTGTTAACCTGGTTTTCACATGTACTGCAAGCTTCGAGTGGTCAAAGCAACCGTTTGGAAGCGTGTTTTAGGGTTTTTGAGACATTAGTTGAAAACTGCTGTATCCAGTAGCTGTCTACTGTCACATGCACTAACTCTCTTATGGTGATTTATTATTTGCAATTCATTCAGAAAAGCTTTATGCAGATTTTGAAACCAAGAAAAGTTCAAATAAAAGCACTGCAATGCAGTGTTTGACACCAGCACTCACTGAATCATAAATGTATTATTCACATTACACAATATTGATTTTTGAAGCCTGTCTGGGATTAATCTTTGCACATGTCAATACATTTAGTAGTAGTAGTAGTATTGTACAGAAGCTATTTAGTTTTTAGTATTACCACTAATATGAAACAATGTGATACAATGATTACTGTAATGACACAGAAAATTTGGAAAACTTTAGAGTCTAAATGAATAATTTATTTGTGGAGGACATCATTAAGGAATCTGAGAAAACTGAATGTCACGGTAGGTTCATCAAACTGTTTCTGTCAATAAGAAGAAAGGCCCTCAATTGGAATGCAGGTGACATTTTAGGCTCATATCTAATATATCTAATAAAGGACAATATTAGATTCACAGTGCATATGTGCCCTAATATTACCAAGCTGCTCTATGAATACTAAAATCTGTTGCATGTTTCATAACTTTTCCTTTGGATAAAGTCTAGAGCACTGTTGGAAAACAAGATAGCTGAGTAGTAACCACCATCTAGTGACAAACTGAGGTACTACATTATTTAATAGAACAGAGAAAAATGATTTCAATTGAATTTCAGCCTACTGATAAGATAATTAAAAAAAAACAAAAAACTTATAAATTCACTGATTTGGACCACACAGTAAAAATGGACAAAGATAGTTAGCAGGACAGGGTAACATTTAAGAATAAATGTGTTTGCATGGCTGGGTGGATACCCTGGTCATTATGATCTTTAACAAAAATTTAAGGAGGCTTACTTTGCTGCCAAAGCTTTCAGAGTTTAAGATTGCTATTTAAATCATCCCCAGTGCCTTGTCCAATATCCAATAAACCAACAAATGATTTTATATAATTCCTTGTGTAAGCAGAACTTTTTCCACACCCCTTCATTTTATTATTTGATTAGAGTTGTAGACAATAGTTGGCCAGAGGGTTTTTTTTTTAATGTAAAAATATGCAATGAAAACACATTCCTGTGAGGTCAAAGACTTGTACTGCCCTCCCAGGGGAAGTTTAAAAAAGAAAAAACACTTTCTGATCAGTCATGTCTAAATAGTTTAGCTAATCTAACTAGTTTGTTGGTTATAAAAATGTAAAACCATTTTATTTGAATCATGCACCGTTTGGAAATCCAAAGCTTTTCTCTGAAACCAAGATTGTCCAAAATACATACAGAAGCCAAATATCTTTAGAAGAACTTTACACAATGGTATATAGAACAAAACCCATAAAATGCAATTTGCTCGTAACATATGTAAGTAGTCTGGGCATTGTTTGTATTACACAATATCAATTGCCAAGGATTTAGAGATATTTCTTGGTGTAAATACATAAAAACATAATGTAAAACCACAACAAAAATAATCCTGATGCTGAATATAGTGAAAAAGAAGCAGGTGGTGGGCTAATAAAAAAAAAATCTATGAATAAAAAATTCACAGTGACTGTTCAGTGCTACAGCCATTTACTTTTTAAATTAAACCATGTCCTTGTCCATATATCCACCAAGCTCAAAATTAGAGTGAATGAAAAGAGTGTTTATTATCAAACTGGCAGCCCCACAGATCAATACTGTCAACAGGCAGCTATAAATTTACTACAGAGGTGTGCAAGAGGAGGCTAGTTATAAGCAGATGGCCTGTAGGCTGGTGGATGGTGATGTACCACTGAGGCCTAAGTATAGGTTTGTATGCAATGTGCATAGGTGATTAGATGAAAGGAAAGGAAAGGAAAGGAAAGGAAAGGAAAGGAAAGAATTCCAACCAAAAACTGCAATGAAAATCAGGCACATAGTGTTTATGTTTTCACTTTGATTAGACAGTCTGCTGGAGCAGCTGTAGATCTGGTAGTCTTGATTTTTTACTCCACATGGAAGTACATCCCCACATCATTACCTAATCCCTTCTTAAGTGGCAGCTGCTCTGGTCTGGAAAACATACTGTGCAGACAAGCTTGACTGAGGCTGCAGTGAATCACAAAGACTGTGGATCATGAAGGCCCTCTGGTGGGATGCATGATGCTAATTTAACACACACAGGATAAATTCAAACTTTGGCTTGAGATGAAAAATATGGAACGATGATTCATCACTTCTCTGTGTTTGTAGCCTCCATCACTGCTTGTCTTCATCACTGTTTAAGTATGCAGAGGGGCTTCAAGGTGTCAAATGAAACCTAAAAAGAGCTTCAAATGTGTGATCTCTCAGCTTCTTGTTTGCATTTTATCTCCACATGAAAAATCTATTTAAATTATTGCTCCTCTCTTGTGAGTGCCTACAGAATGATTCAGAAGCCCCTTTAATGACAAATGTTCACTTCACAGGCAAAACATGATCCATTTGTCTCATGAATGCATGCATGAATCTGACTGTAAAGAGAGCGGTTCTCCAGTTCTCTAGAGCTCCAGTAGGGGTCACAGTCATGACGCCAAATGAAATCACAGTTTGCAGCTAAGGTGGATATTGATGATGATTCAGTTTGCTTACCCAGCATCCTTCAGCCCATTTGTTAGAACTAGTCCCTCCTGGAGCAACATAAGTCATGTTGCTGCAACAACTGAGCTCCCTCTAGTTTTGGGAGGAACTGGATGTGATGAATATCTCTCATATACACATACACAGGTTTGTCTCTGGCTTGTTTCCTTGTATATTAGCCTCAAACAAAGGCTAATGTGTGGATATTGATGCTGACCACATACTACCCAGCCCGACACTGAATTGTAATCGCAAAACATGGGCCAAAAAGGCAATTTACAGCCAAGGCTCCTACTAAGCCCATTTGGTTTGAAAGCACCAGAGCACTACAAAGGCGTTATTTGCTCCAATAAGCTAACAGCATTGAACTCTCAGAGCACATCACAATCATCTTTGATATTTAAATCTAAAGCTTTGAATGAATGAGCAGGGAGTGAATTCGAGGTCTGTGACAGGGCTCACATTCATCCCTCCTCAGGGTGTTATCACTTTAATGTTCAAAGACACGTATGACAGCTACAGTGTCAAACACAATGGCATTCCAATGACAATGACAAATTTTTTATATGCATAGTCCTCCATTTGCAAAGGCTCAAAAGTAATTGGACAATTGACTGACAAGCAGTTTAATGCCCAGCTGAGGCCTGTTCCCTTGTTACTTCATGACAAATGAAGTAACAAATGAGTTGATTCCAAGTATTCGAAGCATACCACTTCAACTCATATTGAGTTCCAGTGAACAGCTACCAAGTTCAATATGAAGTTCAAAGAAATGTCAGTGCAAGTGAAGGACGCCATCATTAGGCTGAAAAACCAAAATAAACCTATCAGAGACATAGCAAAAACTTTGAGTGAACTTTATTATAACTTTATTTAAGAAAAACCCCTTCACAGCTTCTAACCAAGTCAAGAAAACTTTCGAGGAGGTAGGTGTGTCATTGTCAGAATCTACCCTTAAGAGACGCCTTCATGAATGGAAATACAGAGGGCTTACAACAAGGTGCCAGAATCACTCTGCCATAAAACATCTAAAATTGTGAATTTGTAACCAGAATGATGGGAAAAGAAAAGTATGGAGAAGAAGAGAAACAGCTTATGATCTGAACCATACCATCTAATCTGTCCAACATGTTGCAGTTAATGTTATGGCATGGACATGTATGGCTGCCAGTGGAACTGGGCCACTAGTTGTTGCACTATTAATGGTTCAGCCAAATGGTGCAAAACTGATTGGACAGGAGTAGCATTTGGTGATGTACATGGCTTTTAGACTTCACAAACTAATTGACTGCAAAGGATTTTCATTCAAGTATTTAAACAAAACCTTATATTTAATGTTATGCTAGCCTGTCCTGTTGAGCCTCTGAAAAGGAGGGACTATGTACAAAAAAAGGGTGTAATTCCTAAACATTCATACAATATTTTTTGTTAAATACTTTGTTAAACCCCTTAAATTAAAGCTGAAAGTCTACACTTCAGTCACATAATGATTGATTCAAAATCACTGTAGAGAGACAAAATTCCCCCCCAAAAATCTGTCTTTGTCCAAAAACTTATGGTGCTAGCTGTAGATATAGACAAAACAAAGAAACATGTTCAGACCATTATCTCTTATTAAAATTATAAAAACTTTGTCAAAGAAGTAATTAAAATGCATGTTTTGCTGTTTTCTAAATGTGATGTTCATACATTTGTGTATGGAATAAATTATTTAATTAGATTTTTTATAACCTGGTATTTTACTATTTGACAATCAACAGGGACGTTCATTCTATCCAAACTTAATTACATGAGAGTGTTTTATTTGTCTCTGTGCAAGTTCATACCAGTTGATAGGTTGATGGAACTGGTTGACAGGTTGCATTGCTTCCTGCACTAAAGGGTTTCAATATCACAGAGCAGTAATACAAGCCCACCAGCTGCTATGAAAAATGAACTCATTCTGGAAATAAGGTTTAAAGCAAGACAAAGAGTGAGTAAATCCACTTAAAAATGATAATCTTGCATCATTTCATGTAAAGTTATTAACAATTTATGGAAAGCACTTTATTTTGACAGAGGCTGATAGCAGATCCTTCAAGATCAATAAATCATGCATTCCTTCAATCAATGCTCAGACAGTTCTGAGTAACTTGGGAACTGGCTTTATGCTCCTCTGGCAGCTTTCTGTTTTATTTACCAGAAAACCAGTCAAGACAGAGTGTACTCACTTAAAGAGTAAAATTGTGAACTGACAGTAAAACTCCATCCAGCACAGAGCCTTTAACATCAATTTAAGATATTGCTTCTAGTAAGTTACTTATCTGCACATTGGAGATCATTAATTATTAAACAGATAATAAATGTTGAATTTTGCAGGTGCTGGCAAGCCATCTGTATTTGGACCCCATCATAAAGTTGCTCACCGTGCTGAATCTGAATCAACAGCACATAGTCCAGCATGCTAATGTCATGTGGTATTGGATAGGAGTACCAGAGGCCATATTTCAAACAGAGTTCCCTTAGGAGATGTAGCTGGTATCAGCAAAGCAGGGCATCAAAGATGCATGGCAGCAACTGCAGCACTGAAAAAATTGGGAACAAGGAGTACAGACTGACTTCTGTGGCAAGAGGAAATATAAGCCAAGCACCTTCATTTTGGTATTTAATCACAAAATAGGAAGATTGGTTTGATTATGCCCTTCTTTGACTTTTGTCCATGCTAAAATATCTAGAAAAATATCTGAGGATAGTTCAGAAATTTGGTGCAAATACCAATGTTGCCCATATTCATAGATTTTCTTCATCAGCAGGCCATCTACAGTACAGATTGCCACACAATTTTGTATAGATATTTGTGGTTCCCCTGCAATCACTTCTTACAACTTTTCATCTAATGTTACAATGAGGTCGACATTTGGGCTTTTAAATAAAATGTGTGAACAGTACGATCAATCTGGCACTGATGTCTCCGTGAAAGTGTTTAAGAGAGACACCACAGGTGAACTGGGTAAAAATGGAGGAACAGACGTCACTATGAAACTTATCCTGCTGATGGCTTAAATTAAGTCATCAGCAGGATAAAATTAAGCAAATCATTTTATGAATTACAGGTTCTATTTGAATACATTAATGAGGCATTACTGTTGAATGATAAAAAAAAGTTTGATAAATTCAGGTTAAAAACCTTTGCATTTTGCTGACTTTTACAGTGGATTTATGGATTCTCTTTTTTATAACTCATTAAAATAAAAAATACTGTCAAATACCGTGTTTTTAATAAATCGGTGATACATGAAGCCATGCCTGTAAAATTTAATTACCATTGTAGTAATATTGGGCTTTAGTTCTTGTATTATTTGAGTTTTGGTTTTTATTGAGCTTTGTTTTCTGTTTTGAGCTGATTATTTCTTCTTGTGCTTTCAGGTCCCTCTGTGTTTCTCTGTCTGTTACTCCTTCTGCCTGTTCCTCTGTCTCTGTTATTATATGTAGTGTGTAGGAATCTTGTCTGTTTTTTTCTTTTGGTTATTCCCTGTATTACTTTGCAGGTTAGTTTTTTAGGCAATGTTTTTCCAGTCTTACCTATTCAAATTTTGGTGAACCCAAATTGTAGCATCAATTTCCTGTTCTTAGCTGACAGGAGTGGCACTTGGTGTGGTCTTCTGCCGCTGGAGCCCATCTGCTTCAAGGTTATCTTGTCCGTTCAGTGATGCTTTTCTGAGTACTGTGGTTGTAACAAGTGGTTGTTTGAGTTGCCTACCTATCAGCTTAAAACAGTCTGGGCATTCTCCTCTGACCTCTGACCCTAGAGATGGTTATAAGGGAAAATTCCAGTAGATCAGCAGGCCAAAATGGCAATCACCATTATTTTGTTTTTAACACTGAGATCACAATTATTCTTTGAATTTAGTGACAAAAAATTTTTTTATTGCACTGTCATGGACATTATTGCAGACAAATAATACAACATCTTCATTCACTCTTCCATTCATTGTACCTGCATGATGTGTGTGACTAAAACTTGAAGTAAAGTACTCTACAGCTGTGAGACCCCTCTGTTTTTCCCCTGCAACATTTTCCATATAGCACAGGTTTTGCTACTTTGGAAAAATAATTACGTGAGGAGATAACATATCTTTTGTCCAGCATGCTAACCATTTTCCTGAAACATTTGTTACTCACACTGTTTAGTGGACACATCTTTGGCCAAATGAAATGTGACTGCATTGGTGACTTATGTGCGTCTTTGTGAACTGGATGGATACACTGACAAGCTGTACAGTCTCGCTTTTATGGACATCTGAGCTAATGTTGGATAAATCACGTTAGCAACCATTGCATTATTTTTCTTGGCCTTCATGAATTAATTATATTGTAGTTATATTGTAGTGTGTTTTCAGGCAGTTGAATAAGTTAGTTGTGTTGCTTTGTGGTGCAGACACAGCTCAGCACTCTTTTTCTTGGTTTCTTGGTAAAATCCAAAGTATTTTGAAACAAAGGATGATGATCCGCTTTGAGCGACAAGCTCTTCACCTTCTCCTTGACATCCAGACTAGTCCAGGAAACTTCAAGCTGTGCAGGCAACTGTGATGTGTTGTGTTTTGCATGCATTTTAAATATAGCTTGATTATGCTCATTTCATTGTATGAAGTCAATATTTGATTAATTGTGCAGTCCTAGTTTCTGAAATCAGCCTGTCTGACACGAAACAACCATGCCACATTCAAAGTCACTTAAATCCCAATTCTGATGCTCAGTTTGAACTTCAAAAGGTCGTCTTGACCATGTCTACATGCATAAATGCACTGAGTTGCTGCCATGTGACTGACTGCTTAGAGATTTGTGCTCGCAAGCAGTTGAACACATGTACTTAGCAAAAAGGCTGGCGAGTTTAAGTTGTCTGTTCATGTTCCCTCATGTGCTGCCTTGATTTATTTCTCGTGATCTCCTGTTTTCTCCTGGCTCTTCATGTTTTTGGAATTTTGATTTTCACCTTCTGGCCTTTGTAATTGGACTTTTTTATCAGCTTTTTAAAGCTCATTGGAACCTAGCCTCCTGCATTTGGGTCATCTCCTCTACTCCACGCACTCCCTAATATAACAAAAGTCAGCAGGAAACTTCTTCAGTTGATTACTTACATATAGATATTTTATTGTTTTTAAGAAATTGTTGCCATGTCAGGAATGAGTTACTGACCCAGGTGGAGGAGTTTGAGTATCTCATGGTCTTGTTCACGAGTGAGGGGAGAATGGAGCGGGAGACTGACAGATGGACTGGTGCACCGTCTGCAGTGAACCAGTGCACCAATCTGTTGTGGTGAAGAGAGAGCTGAGCATGAAAGCGAGGCTGTCGATGTACTGGTTAATCTACATTCCTACCTTCACCCATGGTCACGAGCTCTGGGTGCTGACCAAAAGAATGAGACTGCAGATACAAGCAGTTGAAATGAGCTTCCTCCGAAAGGTGGCTGGGCTCACCCTTAGAGAGGTTGAGGAGCTCAGTCATTGAGGAAAAGCTTGGAGTAGTGCTGCTACTCCTCCACATCAAAAGGAGCCAGTTGAGGTGGTTCGGGCATCTGACCAGAATGCGTTCTGGGCGCCTCCTAGGTGAGGCGCTGGGAATGTGCCACTGGCAGGATATCCTGGGGCAGACCTAGGACACACTGGCTATGTATGTAGAGGCTATGTATCTTGGCTGGCTTGGGAATGCTTTGATTTTCCACCAGAAGAGCTGGAGGAGGTGGCCAGGGAGAGGGAGGGCTGGGCATCTCTGGTTAGACTGTTAAGCAGAGAAAACTCAGACCTGCATAAGCAGCAGAAGATTGATGAATGGATGGATGGATGGATGGAGTTTAGTGAAATAAACAACTAAATGTGACATTTTTTTTTTACATGAGTCTGTAAGAAGATGTGTTATGGGAGCGAAATAGCACAAAATCTAATGGTTGTACCTTACCTTAACTTAACTTTTCATCAAGGGCCTTATCAGTATCATTAAACCTGCTAAACATCAACATGCCTGCACTGTCACTGTGAGCATTCTGACATCAAAACACCCATGTACTCAAGTGAAGTTTTGTTTTTATAGATTATTTTGAAGTGTTTTTTCAAACATTCATAGTGACATTAGAGACTGACTGAAAAATGGGACTGCGTGGGTGGTGGATAAAACATTTGTCACTAGAATTAATCCAGGCTTAAAAAAACAAGTAATGTTTTAAGATTACCTTTCATATTCTGAAAAAAAGAAAATGATTACCACAGTAATCAAAGAAAAAGATTTCAGTTAAGTAATGTAAGAGTCTTATTGTGTATTTGCAGACCAGACCATTCACACTTAAGTACGTAGCTGCCGCCCTAAAACTAATTTTGAGCTGGGAAAAGCTCTCAACACAATGGCGCAATATAATTTAATCAAAAAGTTCAAACCCCTTTTTTGTTTCTGTCCTTTTTGTTGCACTCAAACTTTCTTATCATTGTGTCCTTTTTTTGCACCCCAGAGCAACATTTAGTCAAACTCATAAACCATCATCTACTGACAGATCACACATCTTTCAAACTGAAGAGCTTTCTCCATCTCAGTGATGGTCATCATCAGTGTCAGTTTTCAGTATTTTGCCATCCAAACAGACAGAGTGAAAAGAGGAAGAGAGAGAGAGAATTTATAGAGCAGTTCATAATTTTCTCACTTAATGAGGAGCCCTCCATCCTAAATGCAGCACAGACAAATATGTCTTGTAGTAAAAACAAACAAGCCAGCCTGAATGAAAACACTGCTTTAGCGTGTGAGCGAGAAACTGTTTATATGGTTTTCCCGGGAATCACGTTCTATTTTAATAACGCTGCTTTCTCCCTCCTGAATATTGTTTGACAGGCGCACGGTTTTGTGGCGAAGAAAATAGCTTTTCAGCATGTCATCATTAATAATTCACTTATGACAAACAGCTCTGACATTTACACTGCACTGGGTGTCCGCCTGACACTGACAGGGAGACAATTATGAAGGAAAAGGAGTCCAACACAGGGAGAGACAGATTCTCTCTCAGCTCTGTGCTGATGCAATTAGAAAGGTTCAGGCCTAATAAAGTGTCAAACCTTTACTCGTAAAACACTGATGGAAGAAGCTGTGATGACCTTTACAGAAATCTAATACTGACCTCAAATTGAGCTAAAGAAGAGTTACAGTCACTCTAAGGAAAAAAAGGAAAGGTAAACAGAAAGTGTTTAATGTGGCATTAGAATAACCAGGTCAGGCCCTAAAGCAAGCAGTACAGAGAAATTGGAATAAAGCAAACAGGTTTTTGTGACATTTAGATTTTTGGGCTTTCTGTCCAGTTTTGTGTTTAAAACATAGTCACACATCTCCTGAGCTTATGAGAGACAAATGTGAACAAAGAATGTGTAAATGAGCTGCAGAACAACTTATTTCCTCCCAGGCTGCAAACACACTGATGTGCGAGAGCCTCTGAGGGCACCACAGTGCAGAGTGTTCTTTCTGTGTTAATGCTTTATATGCAAACACTAGGAAAAAATATAAGGATTCATTGTAATGATGAGTGTAATTACTGTCAAACGTTTTTCTTTCCACCTTTTGCATTTTTCTACGTGTTTTTTTGCTTCTTGTCTGCTTTATTTTTTATACATTAATCTCTTGTCTTTTTAGAGGCCTCGATTCCTCCCTTGTGTGTTTCCCTTTGCTCTGATTACCTGCTGTGCCCTGATTTGTATCACCTGCATCTTGTGATCCCTCCCACTCTTGTGTACTGGTCCTCTCTTCTGTGCCAGTTTGTCTTCGTACATTGTTCCAACTATAGCCTTTTCTTCGTGTCTTTTCTCTTAGTAAAGTCAAATCTCTGATTGTCTTTTTAGCACATCCCTTGTCTGCTGTGTTTCCTGATATCTTCAACTGATCATCTGTGTGCCAAAGTAAAGACTGCATTCTTGATTTTTTTTTAAACTCTTTATAATAACTTTCATTAAGAAACAGAATTAATAGTTTTCTGCAATTAAACAAGCAATTAAATGATAGCAATACTGACTAATTGGCCAACTAATTGATTTTTAAAAAATTATCTGTATGGTTTATAAAACTTTGTAAATGGTTAATAAATACCCTGCATGGTGGACTTTTTGTCCACTGGTTTCACTCACTGTTTACTTGTGTTTTCACTTGTTTTGATTTTGCTAGCTGTTTGTTTATTTTAAGGAACATAACTATTTTGTTGGTTTTAAGAAAAGATTATGATTCGGGTTAAAACATGATGAATTAGAAGTGAGACTTGTCTCACAACTGCTGTTGCGACTGCAGAGAATGTATCACACTAACACTTAATGAAATCTTGTGCGTATCACTGAGACCCCAGTAGCTTTGATTAAACAGCAGTTATTTGAACCCTGGAAATTAGAATGGGCTCACTGATCAGCATTGAAATCTTTATTACTAAATGTCTCATATCAGCTATGATGCCATACATAATACCATATATAGTACTGTGCAAAAGTCTTGTGCCACCCTTCATTTCTTTATATTCTGCTTCTAACTTTCTTGTATTTTTTTTTTAAGTGGTCTTTAGTTCTCCAGACTTTCTGAAGGTCTTCTCAAAGTTTTTCTTTGGACATTTTCCCTCATTTTCAATCCAGTCCTTCTACCTGACCATTTTCAGAAGAATGTGTTTTTGTTTGTTAATCCACTCAACACTGACCTATGAATCATTCGAGCATAAAAAAAAGCACCCTCAAGGCAACTCAAGGGATGAACCAGTGATGTGTCTACACATAAATGATAACTCAGCAAAGAACCAATTTCCAAGGTCAACCAAGGTCTTATGGAGTGATGAATCCAAATCTGAAATTTCTGGTTCATCCTCAATATGTACAGAGGAGGTCAGGAGAGAGGTACAAACATGTCTACAGCCACCTGTAAAACACAGTGGAGGCTCTCATGGTTTGGGGCTGCATTTCAGTCATTGGTGTTGGGGATCTTGTCAAAATTGATGGAATTATGAACACAGAAAAGTACCATCAGATTTTGATCAACCATGCAGTACCATCTGGAAAGCGTCTGATTGGCAACAGCTTCATTTTTCACCATGACAATGATCTTAAAAACACTGCCAATGCAGTAAAAGCATACCTGGATAGAAAAACACACAATGGAACACTGTCAGTCATGGACTGGCCCCCCCAGAGCCCGGACCTCAACATTATTGAAGCAGTGTGGCATCATCTTGACAGAGAACAGAACAAAATTCAATTCAGTTCAATTCAATTCAATTCAATTTTATTTATATAGCGCCAAATCACAACAACAGTCGCCTCAAGGCGCTTTATATTGTAAGGTAAAGACCCTACAATAATACAGAGAGAAGA